>ML821280.1:72948-84052 GCA_009831015.1 Picea engelmannii
GTGATTGCATATCAGGTTAGGAACCTGAGAGAATGAGTTTCAATTGTTTCTCTTCTTAGGCCAGGAGATTCCTGCATCGAGTGCAGTTGAATACCTCCGCATAGAGTGCGTCGAGGAGGCTAAGCAGTTGAACTTTTGTTCTCAGTTGTCCAGAGTGGGTTTGAGGTATTCGAGCCGTGTAGGTGAGTGCAGGTCGAATCTGAATCTCAGTAGCAAGTCTGAGAAGAGACAGGTTGAAGCTGTTGCGAGCATGGATGCACGGGACCTAGAAGACTTCAATATTTTCAGAAGTGATTGAAGGCAGAGCATAAAGAGCGTGTTCAAGGAATCCTCAGAGGAGTCCGAGTTGACAGAGTAGCTCAGGAGGGTTAGTCCTTTTGTTTCGCTGTGAAGTCGATCCTTGCAGAGGTCTCACAGAACAAAGGTGGCGAACGGGAAACTCTTCGAGAGGAAGAGAATCGGCGACTTGAATCGTCGTGAGAAATCACTAAGATCAAATTTTGACTTGTGGGCCAGGTGTATCGGGGTTCACGAAGGGAGACCTTTGCTCCTCGTAGAGGGAGTTACGAGGAGGCGAAAGGCGACATCCCGGAGAGTTGTGCCTGAGGAGCATCGGGATAATTGATGTGACAGGTTGCCTCGGGATATCGGGTCTCGGGAGTTGAGAGCTCGAAGGTAGAAAAAACGCTAGTCGCGAGTCGCGATAGCGCGAGGTCCCGATATACCGAAAGGGAGTCAACGTTGACCAGAAGCGTCGGGTCTCAGGGATTTGGGAGCCAGTTCCTAGTTGCGGAACTCGCGAAGGCGCGAGGTCCGATCTCCCGATTTCTCAAAGGGGAATCACGCGATAGTGTTCCTGTGGGTAAGGAATTCCCGAGGGGGATAAAGAAGGGACTTTAAAACCTTCGGGCCGCGGAGAGCGAAGGTCCTGGAGAGTAGCGACCGTGCCGTCGAGGGCAGGGTAGGCGTCAATTAGCAACACATTAATCGACTTCGGTACTACCATTAATTTCATGACATGAGAAGCCATGAAAGCCTTAGGACTCACAGGCCTTAGGGAAACCCCAAGTATTCTCTAGCTCATTGATAGATCAACTATTAAACCATAGGTAATATTAGAAGATGTAGTGATCTCCATATATTCATGGGAATATCTCACCGACTTTATGGTACTATATCCCAAAACCTCTCTGGGTGGGTATCCTTTAATCTTGGGAAGGACTTGACTGACCACTGTGGATGCCTACATCGGTTGTAGGTCAAGCAACATGACCATCTCCCATAAAATCTGTAAAAAGTAATTAAACCTATATCCTCCCACTAAACCCATGATATATTTTGAAACACCACTTTGGCCTGACGAAGAATATAGTAATGAAGAAGGAGAAGATCATCAAGTCCTCTCCATAGATCAGTATTTAGCCATTGGAGAGAAAATAGAGGATGATGAAATCAATGATTTCATAGTCTCTTCTTCTTCCTCAGAAACCTCACATGTTCTTGAGAATGTTATACAACCAGAAACATAGGCTTATGTAGCCTCAACAAGCATCTCACTAGTAGAACACAAATCCCCACCTAAAAAATATCAAGGGTCCCTTAAAGAAATCATAAAAATCAGCCCATGCAAAACCTTGAAAATCAACTAGAGATTAACTAAAAAACCAAAAGAGAGATTGGTTAAAGTGCTACAAAAGAAAAGTGATGCCTTCACCTAGGACTACTCTGACATGAAGGGAATCCATCCTGACTTATGTAAACACCACATATACATTAATGAAGGATATAGACCCATATGTCAACCCCATCACCAGATGAATTTATCACTGAAAGGCATAGTTAAGGAGGAGCTATAGAAATTTATCATACCCAACTTTATCTATCCAATTTTTGACAGAAAATGGATCTCTCCTCTCATCATGGTACCAAAAAAGAATGTCAAATGGAGAATTTGTGTGGACTATAGAGAACTCAACAAATCAACACACAAGGACCATTTCCCACTTCCATTCATTGACCCAATCCTAGATACATTAGCAGGGAAGAAATATGTTTCCTTCCTCGATAGATTTAATGAATATAACTAGATCTAGATCGCGCTTGAGGATCAAGACAAAAAAATGCTCACCTGTCCATGGGGAACATTCTCTTATCATTTTCTACCATGCGGGTTATGTAATGCCCCTATCACCTTTCAAAGATATTTAATTGGTATATTATGTGATTTAATTCATGATTGTGTGGAAATATTTATAGATGATTTTAGGACATATGGTAATGAATTTTATGAGGCATTAGAAAACCTAGAGAAAACATTGATAAGGTGTAAATAATAAAATGTTTACCTCGGTAATGAGAAATGTTCAATGATGTTAAGTGATGTCATTGTATTAGGACACCGTGTCTCAGCTAAAGGCATCCAAGTGGATCTGACAAAAATCAAGGTAATATTAAATTTCCTGACTCCATGTTTGCAAAAACAAGTACACAAATTATTAGGATATGTTGGTTATTATCACCACTTTATTGAAAATATTTCATGAATTTCTCATCCATTATTTTCCTTTCTTAGCAAAGATTCTGCGTTTTTATAAACAGAAACATGCCAGCATGCATTTGACGAACTGAAAACTAAGGTGTCTGAGGCTCCCATCTTAAGAGAGATTGATTGGTCCCTCATGGTTCATATTTCTACATATGCATCATACACTACCATTGGAGTCATTCTAGGGAAACTATAAAGAAAGGATCCATACGAAATATACTAAGTCAACAAAAATATCTCACCCGTAGAACTGAATTATACTATAACAGAAAAAAAAAATTATTGCAGTAATACATGCAATTAATAAATTTTGGCATTACATTACAGGATATCCAGTAATATTACATATTGACCATGTTTCCATAAAATATTTAATGAATAAACCTGTCACTGATGGAAGGGTAACTAGGTGGTTATTGTTATTACACAAATATGATATAACCATCTTGAATAAACCAGGAAAATACAATGTGGTGGTTATTTTCCTTTCAAGACTTGAATCTAATGAGAATGAACCACACTTAGAAGATTTTTTTCCTAATGAGCACCTATTTGTGGTTTCTACTAACACTCCTTGGTTCACATATATTGCTAATTACTTAGCTAAAAATACACTCCTACACCATTTATCTCCAAAAGAGTGATAGAATATCATCAGACAAAGTTAGATATCTCATGGATCGACGATTTCCTCTTCCACACGGGACTTGATCTCATTATCAAAAATTGCATGCAATAAGATGAGATCCATGAGATCTTGAAAGCCTCCCATGATAGCCCATGTGGACGACACTTTGCAGACAAGAGGACCGGGTACAAGGTACTTCACCAATGATAATATTGGCCCATTATCTTCAAAGATTCCAAGGAATATTTAAAAAGGTGTGACAGGTTCCAGCGCATGGGAAGACCAGTGTGATCATACGAGATGTTGTTACATCCATAGTTGGTATTATAGCCATTTCAAAAACGGGCCATGTACTTTGTAGGTTCGATCAATCCTTATTACCATAATAACTCCTACATCCTAGTATGCACACATTATGTCACAAAATGGATGGAAACCAAGGCACTCTCATCTGGGATAGAACAAGCAGTAGTAGTATTTCTTCATGAAGAAAACTTCACCCGATTCGGGATACCTCAAGAAATAGTTACTAATGGAGGAATGCAATTCACTTCAAGACTCATTAGAGACTTGATGGAAAAATACAATATCAAACATGGCATTGCTACACCATATCACCTGCAAGCCAATGGACAGGTAGAAGGGACAAACAAAATCCTTGAGGCCATCATCACCAAGACTGTCAAACTACACCTCATGGAGTAGGCTGACAAACTACCCGAAGCTCTATGGGCCTATTAGATGACATGGAGAACTACTATTGGTTGTACTCCATACAAACTCAGGTATGGAAAGAGAGTATTATTTTCGATTGAAATAGAGATTTAGAAACTCAGAACAGTTGTACAACTTGGAATGGACTTAACTGAAGCTCAAAAATAGAGACTCTTCTAGATCAATGAAATCGATGAACTTCGACAAGATTCCTTACACCACAAAACAATAATATATCGTTAGAGAGCTCAGTGGAAAATTAAAATTTGGATACTAGGCCTTATTATTCGACTCCAAATTCAAGGATTTCAGAGGAAACTTCTAGACTCAATGGTTCTGACCTTATGAGATTGATATTGTATATGAAAATGGAGCCATCAAAATTTTCACCATTGACAATGAGAGAAATACTCTAATGGAAAATGGACATGGGATTTTATTGTATCATAAACAACTATCCAAGGAATCATTTTTTAATAGAAACACTAATGGATGGCCTGACAACAATTTGGAGATTGTAAACAAGGGGGGAACCCCTGCTGAGTAATTCATTCATGTTCAAAAAAAAAAAACACCCATGTATGAAAAATCTTAGAGGACTTCCTAGGGGCATGATTTGTGAAAATAAGATTATGCTGGCATGGGGCATGTTAAAAAAAAAATCAAATATAAGAGGGGATCTTCACGGTTTTGTGATGGTTATGTCAGAATCCTTCTAATCAAATCTTAATAAAATTGTTTCTTTAATAAATATTTTTTCAAGATATGTAAGGGAGAATATTGTTGTTGCAACTCCTATTGCTGCAATTATGGATTGTTGCAACTATTGTTGTTGCAACTCCACTGTTGCAATTCTTGTTGTTGCACCTCTTTTTGTCGCAACTCTCACCACTGCAAATATTGTCATCGTAACTCTTCATATCGCTACCACAATTATATTGCTAATAATTCGACAAGGATGATGTTGTAACTCTCATTTGCATCCATTGTTGCAACTTTGCACCTGGTTGCAAGTCTAGAACGTAGCTACTTGTTCGCAACACCGTTGCTAAAACTCTCCTATGCAACACCGTTGTTTCCACTCTTGTCTGCAACACCACTACTACCACTCTCGTTTGCAAAACCACTACTACAACTCTCATATACACCATCAATTATGCCACTCTCATTTGCAAAACCATTACTACCACTCTTGTCCACAGCAATTCTCGACCATAACACCATTATTGCGACTCTAATGGATAGAATTATCAAAATAACCCCCGACGCCTATGTTGAGATTCTAGACAAACCCGTTGATGAAAATCTGCATCCATTTCCACAACTCCACTGGAAGCAAAGAGGGTTAATCGATCGTGGGACCCAACTACCAGCACAACAATCATACGAGGGAATGACATGTAAGGTAAGAAAATATAGGTACATTTTTCGATGGAGTGTGTAATGAAGAAGCTTTAAGTTTCACATGTTTCCATTATTATCATTTCCACCATAATATACACCTTATTCCATAATCCCCATAATTTCCATAATCATTGTTATCGTTGTGATTGGAATCTCCCACCCATCAAACAATCATTTCCCTTTGTAATTGCAAGCAATTGGAGTTGAGAGAACAAGACAAACCATGGGAGGATCTCTTATCCATAGACAATCCATGGACCCAATTCTACTTGAAGCATATGATGACATCAGGAATGTTCTCAACCAGGTTGAATAGATGGAGTATATCCAACGTTTGTAGGGTTATGAAAATTATGAAGTCACTTTGGAATTCGCTCTAAATTTTGGGATCGAATAGTCTATGGTCATAGGTACCCTGGTTGAAGTAACAAAAGAAATAGTGGCATAAGTTAATGGCTTTCCATTTACAGGTGAAAGGTGGTATTCTAGAAGAACCTTCAAGCCCGAAGTTTTGCGACAATTTATTGAGCCTGGAGAAGAATTAGTAAAGAAAGGAACGATGTTTGAAAGGAGGTATCTGTCACACCATTGGAAGGATGTGGCCACATTTTTTCAGCACTATTTCACATGTGAGGGACGCTACAAGTTTGTTTACCTCCAACATATTTGGCTCATGTACCACCTCAAAAATGACCACTCCATCAACATGCCATATTTCCTTTTTCATAAATTTGCAAACCATGATGTAATTAGCACAGAAATCAAAGAATCAAGGGACATTTTTTCACACCATGGGCTCATAAATATGTTGGTGGAGTCTTCCCTTCATAAGGAGGGCCAAACATGGAATGAAATTGTTAGGGCATTGACGGTAATTGTAGAGGATGCAGTAGCCACACTTCCAGTACTAGGAGATGTAGAGGTTGTAAATCCATCTCCAAGCAATAGTACTAGAGCTCTAGAAATCCTAGATGCTAACACTCCCAGAGAAAAGAAAGTCATGAGGGAATCTACAACAAGGGATTATAGTATTGCAACCCCAAAAAAAGTGAGCCATGACAGTGATGTGGAGGTCATAGGAAGAAAACCCTCCACAAAGAGAGTAAGAGGGTACATGTAGAGGAGACCTTATGCTCAAAATAAAAGAAGAACCAGGTCCATGGTTGCAACTTAGTAAAAATATCAAACAACAGATGGGAGCGACCTAGAATTCATTGAAAAATGAATGCAAATCCCCTTGCTGACCCACAAGAACTAGCAGAGGGGACTAACCTAGAAGTCATTTAAGCAATGAATACAAATCCATCTGCTGACCAAAAAGAACCAATAGAGGGGAGTAACTTGGAAGTTGATGAAGAAATGAATACAAAGGCTCTTGACAACCAGAAAGAAGTATTTTTGGTGAAGGGATTATCACCATATTTTAAGTATATGCGGAAGAGGAGGAAATAGAACCAGAGGCTCTTTTTGATCCAAAAGAACCAACAAGAATCAATTTTGGTGAGGGGAGTTCCACCATCTCTGAAGTAAATGAAGAAGAGGAACCAGAACCGAAGTCTATTGATCCTAAAGAAAAGTTTATTGCTACACCCTGGGAGTATAAAAGAGTAAGTATTCCAAATTCCTTACATGTATATGCATCCCTTTTGAAATAGAATAAAATGTTGAGGATGAATAATTGGAAAACAAAAATTAACATCAATATGTTGAAAGATGAACTCAATGAACAAAGGACATTTGATAATTTAGGTTTTCTTTCTCAAGAAGCAAGTTATCTTGTTGCAGGGGAACCCTCTATTGAGCTAGAAGAGACAACCCAAACTAAGGAAACAAGAGAAGTGGTTTTCCAAACCACAAATTTCATGTTGATTGATAAAACCACCCAAACTGAAATAGAGCAAGGACCGATAGAAGAAAAACAAATTACAGTAGGGTATAGAACCAATGAGAAGGAAGGACATCTTCATCCAAAATAAGTAGGGAAGTTGGACTATATTATCAGCAACCTCCATGGACATCTCGATTTATTTAACCCTGACTAATTGTTGGTTACATAGGGACATGCAACAATTTTTAGCTGGGGGAGATGACATGTGCCTAATTTGGCATGTTTTCAGTGCCCATCCATTACCTTTTTCCTTATCATTTTTTCATTCTTCATTCTCACTTGATATATTTTTCACCCAATTTGTCTCAGTTTCCACTAAGGTATGAATCCTCTCCCATGTGCCATTTTTATTCCATTTTTATACATTTCTTAAGAAACTTGTTACCTTTATACACTAACAATGTTATATAAGAGAAAAGACAATGGTTGCAACTCCCTGAAAAAAATGCAATTCCTCCACAAGTGTTGCAACTCCTCTTCCCAAGCATACAATTGCCAGAATTCCAAATGAAACTCTCGTTATTGTTGTTGAAACTCCGAGACAGATTTTTCCAATGCAATAGTCATCATTACAGTAGTCGGTCATAGATCACTCCTCACACAAGAAAGTAACGAAAGGAAAGTGGACAACCAAAAAGGGAAATACTTCTCCTACCAACCGTCGCCAAGCTAATTTGAGTCAGCACATGCCCATTCTTTTCTAAAATATGGCGATATCAATGTAAATGGATGAAAATCATGATTCACATGGTCGTCCATCCGTCCCTTTGTTTTATTTAGATATAAAATGTATTGCATAAAAGCTAGACCTCCCATGAGCTCAAAAAGAGGAGGATATTGTTTAGCCTATAATATTCAGTTGTATTGTAAAACTCATAACTTCAGCAATACAATTTTTATTTTTTCATGTTCAATTGATGTAATATTGATCGTTTGAGTGTCTAATGGATTCTTAGACCAATACCTCGTCTAAGGAGGCAGGGACCTCTCCTTTACTTGGTACTATTTTTATCTTTTATAATATGTAGAAGTAGTTATAATTGCATTTCTATTTCCTTATTAAATTTCAATAGTTCCTTCATTAACATATAGTATCTCTCGATTGTTGTGTCTTTTTTTTGTTAACATCGCAGGGTAGTGATCTTTTATTGCTAAGAAAGTAGTTGTATTTTATCTTCCTTATTTATTTCTATCAATTTCTCTATAAAAACATTGTTCTACAAATTTGTTGTTTCCTCGTTGTAATTCATTTCAGAAATGTATTTGTCAATTAGTTGAAGTGTAACTGCAACATCTTAGTTTTTATTTTTTCCAAAAATTCCTATTTAACTTCATTCTTGTTGGTGTCACTCATGTTTTTGTAATTTGTGTTGTTGTGACCTGAGTTGGTGTAACTCCAATTGTTGCAAATCTGGTTGTTGCAACTCTCGTTGCTACAACTCTAGGTGTTGCAACTCCAGTTGTTGCAACTCTAGGTGCTGCAACTCTGGTTGTTGCAACTATGCATCTAGTTTTCTACTTGACAATTGTAAAAGTTTGCAATTCAAGGTAGTTTATCTCTTTCATTTACAAGCACAGTGTGGTTTAATATATAAGGATTGAGTACACAAGTTATGACATGGTCGTCACAATAATCAAATACATCCTAAATACTTGAACAATTCACCTTTACTCTTTCTACAAGTTTGATTTAAGTTTGATTTACTTTTTGCAAGCATGATTTACTTTTTTCGAGTGTAATTTATTTTATTCAAGTGTGATTTACTTTTTGAAAGTTTGATTTACTTCGTGCAAGTTTCATTTACTTTATGTAAGTGTTATTTACTTTCTGCAAGTTTGATTTACTTCCTGCAAGTTTGATTTACTTCCAGCAAGTTTGATTTACTTTCTACAAGAGTGATTTACTTTTATGCAAATGTGAAAATATGTTCCCTATAAGTGAAATAAGTAATATAGGTTGGTGACTTGATTAAAAATGTCAATATCTCATTTTACAACATTTTATCGAAAGTACTACAACTCATTGGAAATTACAACATTATACTTGCATATATGGTGCACGACAGTTAGTAAGTAAGATAGACCTAAAATTGATAATTAAATGAAAAACTCTTCATTTGCTTACTAAATTAATTAGGAAGTAATTGAAAAGTCTGTCAAATACCACACAATCAGAATAGTTAATACCTCACAATCAGAATAGCATGAGAAACCTTATGCTCTCATACTAAATGAAGAATTACACCAGCAAACTAATGGAGAAAATATATTCAACAATAATGCACACCCAAATAAAATTTATCATTACCAAAGAAAAGATTTATACATATATAGAAGATGTCTTGGGAAGCTATCATCTCCTATAATGTCTCAAGAATCACTCCTCAATTCACTCGACAATATCTCAACAAATCTCTCAAGCATATTTCTATAACTCTAATTAGACCTTAGAGATACAAAAAATAACAATAATTAATATAGAACATATAAATGAATCATTATTCTAATAGGTTTTGAAAATTCCATGAAATGATATGCCAGTCATGTTGGGGAACAATCTGCATGACAACATTGTTTTTTATTTCCATCCTAGACCAACAGTCACGGTTTTGGGTACAACTTTTTCATTTGGTAACATATTGACATGATTCAAGTTGTAAAGGAAACTATTTTCATATATGTATCTCCAATAGGAACAAGTTTTAAAGAAAACAAAATTGATGGGTCAAATGTGCCAATGAACATGCTAGAAAACAAAGTTTTAGGAGTGTATATTTAGGATAGGTAGTTAGTATTTAGGGAATAAATTCCTCGTATGACATCAAAATGGAGTGATTCAAATTGATTTGTAAACCATATTCATAGGATAATACACCATAGAAATAGTTTTGAAAGATATATCCATTTAGGTATCCAAAAATTGATTTTCCTAACTCTATTCCTGAGATGTCTACTCTACATCCAGTCAATGTTTTGATCATATATTTTAGATTTATTATACAAATTGAGTTATTCGAATTGGGTTATAAACTATATTTCAAGGGATATTTTAAGTAAAAACAATTTTTTAAATATTCCCACATGGTCTCTCAAAACAAGACTGTCCCGATTGTTTTTCAGTAGATTCATCAAGCCATCATGCCATGCGAGCTTGATAATTGACCTATTTCTATTTAATGAGGATATGGATAAGTGTGAATTTTTGTAGGAATATAATTTCTAGTGTAATGCATCCATGTACCAAAAATTCCAAGCATCTAGTGCCTACATTACATGATGACCTACACAAGATTCGGAGCAAAATGCAAAAGCAACTCCTAAATCAAGAATGAGAGAAAAATCAAACATTTAGTAAAAATGTGGTATGATAGTAATGGGATATTGAAATAACCATCATGGGAGTTCAAGAGATTCCATGGAGTGTCTCATTACCCATGAAATAGTTTCCACAACATGTTCATGAAATTATGATTTTTGTATGAGGATGGATTTGAAAAGTTGATCTAAGAATATAATCATCATCGGGCCATTGAGTAGTGTGCATTTGTCATAATGCCTAAGATCAAAGAGACTAGGTGTGTGCAGACGTAATTAATGAAGAATCAAGGGTTGTAAAAGGGTCTAAAATGAATGAAGGGATATGGTTTAATGGATAGAGAAGGAGGGAAAGAGATTATGAGAAGAGAATATGAATAATATATAAAATTGGGAAAAATGGGTGAGATAATGCAAAGAATAATGTATAAGGAAAAAGAGGGAATGAGAGAGAAGGTACGATGGGTGAATGATGCTACATGAATAGAAAAATGAAAATATAACTAAAATATTCAACAACCCAAGATGTTACATAATGAAATTTAACCACATACCTTGATAATCAATCCAAGTTCAAGCTTGGAGGTTGTGACATCCCTTTAGTTTCTTC
>ML821280.1:102526-113727 GCA_009831015.1 Picea engelmannii
TTTCCCTGTGATACCTCTTAACTCAATTTATTTTCCTTCCAATGAAAATTTCATGAAAAGTTCTTGAAAATTAAAATCCATTGCTCCTAATGATTGTAACCATTGGATTCCTAGTACAACATCAGCACCACCCATGGGTATAGAAATCATTGGACTACTCATTACATATTCCCCCATAGTAAGATTGATCTTATTTCATTTTCTTAAGAAATTGATAGTTCCTCCATCTGCAATCATTACTTGAAACTCTGGCACTGGATATACAAAGCAATTGAGATCTTTGGTTAATTTATAATGAATGAAATTATTAGTACTTCCAGAATCAATTAGGACTATTACCTTTTATTTTTGATATATCCTTCGATATTGAGGGTTTGAGGAGTGTTAATTCCATCCAATGCATTGCATGATATCATGGGAGTCAACTCTTCAGATGAAATTGCTTATAAATTTTCAACTTGAGATGGTTCTTGTTCTTGTTCTTGTTATTCTTCCTCTTCACAATCTATGTAGAATAATTTCTTCTCACCACACTTATGTCCCTTACTGTACTTGCTGTCACAATTAAATCATAAACCTTTTTCTTTTCTTTCCTCTAATTGTTGAGGTGTCAACCTTGTAGGTTGAGGTGTTTTAGAATAAGGAGCATTATTCTATCTATAGATGTTAGGATTGGTCCTTCTAGTAGCCATAGCCATATTTTTATTTTCAACATTTCTTTCCACCCTAAATGAATTCTCCAATGGTTTGGGTTCCCAAAGGCGAACCTCATGTCGAATGTTATCCTTTAAAGTTCCTATGAATACATAAATCAAGTGCTCATCTGGAATATTTGTTACCTTTATATTCAATCTTTGGAAGTTCTCAATGTGCTTTGTAACTAAACCATTTTGCTTGAGATTTATCAATTGGCCAAAGAAGGTATTTCTCCTTGTATCCTCATAGTGTGCTATCATTTCTTCCGTGAAAATTTTCCAAGTGACGAGTGATTTGCAAGAACAAAGCCATCGATACCATACAAATTGATTGGGTTCTAAATATAAAGAAGCAATTTGTACCTTTTGTGTATGTGGCACATTATGTAGATCAAATAATTACTTCATATGAAGTATCTATGTGATTGGGTCCTTGCCATGAAACTTCCTCATATTGATCTTAGGAACGTGGTTGATCTTCAACCCAAAGTTGGAGTTTCTCCATTCTTGATTCACCTTCCTTGTGTCCTCATCATGAATTTCATGGGATGCATTTTCACTTTCAGGTGTCCTCTCTATTAGGAAGTTTTTCAATCCTTACATGATCTCCCCTTTTAAACCATCCATATTATTATTTATTGCCTCAAACTTAGCTTCTGTTGAATCCATCATCTCTTGTAGTTCATCTTTTGTTACTATATTCTTTTGTAAATCATTTATGTCCCTACACATTTCTTCACCTTCATCAAGAGTCCATGTAGGATTGTCTGGAGGCTTATTTGGTGTAGAAGTTCCCTTTTTGGGTGCCATGTTGGTGAGGTATCATTTTTGAACCTTGATTTTGAGGTGGTTTTGCTAGACAATATTTCTAATTACAACTAATGGAATAAAGCCGACATAAATAAAATAACATTACTAATGTAATATGACCCAATTAAGGGGTAATGAGACACTATTTAGGGCTTAACATATTTTTTAATAAATCCCATTGGAAGAAAATGGGTATTTAAAAAGAAGTTGAATGTAGAAGGCAAAGTGGAGAAATACAAAGCTCAGTTAGTAGAAAAGGGTTATTCCCATTTTGAGGGAATTGATTTTGGTGAGATTTTTTCTCTTGTTGCCAAGTTAACTTCTATAAGATTTGTGTTATTTGTTGTTGTTGCGTTTTATTTTGAAGTAGAATAGATGGATGTGAAGACAACATTCCTACATAGGGATATGGAATAATAAATATATATGAAGAAGCCAGAAGGATTTGTTGTGAAGGGAAAGAAGGAGCCGGTATGGAAGTTGAAAAAGTCCCTATATGGTTTAAAACAATCACCAAGGATGTGGTATCAAAAATTTGATACTTATATGCTGGGACTTGGCTTCACAAGAAGAAAAGAGGATCATTGTGTGTATTTCAAATTAATTGGTGATTATTTGATTTATTTGGTCTTCTATGTGGATCACATGTTGCTGATAGGAAACAACAAGGATATTATCCAGGATGTGAAAACTTAGTTGTCCTCTAAATTTGACATGAAGGATCTTGGTGTTGCAAATTTCATTTTGGTTATGGAAATAAAAAGATATCAAAAAAAGAGGAAACTCTAGTTAAATCAGAGAAAATATTGTGGAGACAATATTGCAGAGGTTTAATATGTAGGAATGTAAACTGGTCAAGGTCCCTATTCATGTTGGTGTAAAGTTATCTGCGGATCAGTGTCCCAAGACACAGGAAGAGGAGGAGGACATGTCTTGTGTTCCATATTTGAGTGTAGTTGGTAGTTTGATGTATGCAATGGTTTGTACTAGACCATACATTGCACCTGCAATGGGAGTTTTGAGCAAGTATATGTCAAAACCAGGGAAGGAGCATTGGACACAAGTAAAAAGGGTTTTCAAGTATTTGTGTGGAATTGCTAGCTATGGATTATGCTACCAAGGAATACCAGTATTGGAAAGAGTGTTGGACATACATGTCTTTGTGGATGCAGACTGGGATAGAGATCTAGATTGTAGGAGATCTACAAGAGGGTATGTGTTTAACCTGTTTGGAGGAGGAATCAGTTGGATGAGAAAAAGACAGGTTGTAGTGGCACTTTCAACTATAAAATTTGAATACATGGAAGCCACTCATGAAAGTAAGGAAGCAGTATAGTTACAAAGATTGTGTTCAGGTATTGGGTTGGTACAGAAATATGTAAGGATAGAGTGTGACAGTCAGGGTGAATTTTTTTTGGCAAAGAACCTGGCTTATCATTCAAAGGGAAAGAATATTGATATTCAATATCACTTTGTGAGAGACATGGTTGAATAAAAGAAGGTGTTGTTGATGAATGTGGACACTTTGAAGAATGTTTCAGATTCATTAACAAAATTTGTGAGCCTGGATAAGTTCTCTTGGTGTAGAGGATCCATAGGCATCGATGCCCTGGATTGTTGAATATGTAACCCTGTAACCCCATGTATACAAAGAAAACAACAAGTGTGATAATGTTGGGTATGTGTTATATTCTTCTCACGACTAGATACAGAGTCTGCTACATTATGCCAGGTGCACGGGGGTTTAAGGGAATCTCCCCAGAGAAAAAAAAAATTACTCAGGAAACATGTCGCATTTTTGCCTCGTTTTTCATGTCACCTTGATTTTCATGTTCATTGTTGGGCAGTTTTGTTGGCACATGGTTTTTTCCAATGGTTTTATATTTCCAGTTAAGGAATGAGGGTTGTTGAATCATCCATTTTATTGGGTTAGGGTTTTGGATTTCATTGATTCCTATATGTATATTTTATTGTAAACAATGTATCACTATGAATGAACAGAGAATATGCTAGTTTTCCCGGTTTGGGTTTCCAGGGAAAAATATATGTGTAGTGTGTGTATTTTCTATTGTATCTTTTATATTCTTTTACTGAAAATTTGTTTGTAGTAAATAATTGTACAAGGTTAAAATATACACTTTTCATAACCCTGTGATATGCACAATCAGAGTAGTATCAATCGACACTAGGGGATCAAGCCAAAGTGTCCCCCCATGATCACATCTGCGTAACAGCTTGACACATGAATCAATTTTTCGTACTTTGTCCAAAATGTGGAATTTCAAACAAGTTCAGTATCCCTCCTTTCTCTAAGACTGACACCCATTCTTGTGTCTCTACCATAATTGTTCATGTTCCTGGGATGGTCTTCGTGCATAAATACTGATCCCTGGCCAATTCAGGGAATTTTTGTGTATCTATGATATCATGATCCATAAAATTCAAATTGGTTATCTTCTTGAGCATATATTCTTCTCTACTAACATCGGTTAGGACTGGAGCTATCGGAAATGGGTACTTGGAATTCACTGGTACATTGATTGGTGGGGAGTCATCGATCCTTAGGGGTAAATAGTCTCTGTGAAAAACTGTTGGTGGCACCAAAGTGGAATTTTTGGCTACCTCCTCAAGCTCCATGTCTGCTACTGGTCATTTTGGTTGTTTCTTCGTTGCATCGGATGATCCTCCCACTCTCGGTGGTGCCATTCTACTTGTGTGATGATGTCTTGGACTAACTTTGTGTGTTTGTACGAGTTTCATGAACTTGGCTCTGGAATTTTGGCTCTGGTAGTTCAGCTCTGTTCGCTTCCACTTGAATGCAACAATGACTTGGATTTTTTAGACTTCTTACTATTTTTTTTATTTCATGCCAAGTACACATGTCTCATCCTGCCTTAACTTCCTCATCCAATCTATCATCGTGGTTGGTGACTTGATAACTAAATGTTCCTTTATTGCCAAATCTATTTTATGCTTTTCCTCTGATACCGTTGATATTTATGTGGTTTATGGAAGAATTTCCTATTTAAGACTGATACGATGATTTTATGACTTGTCATACCTATGGCCTAACTATCATTTCCATTCCTTGTTACTTTTAATGGTCTTGTCATCGCCAAACTGCAAATTGGGTCTTTTTCATGTCATATGCATCATGTGCAGGTAGTCTCATCCGACGTAGGTTCTGATACCTTGGTATTCCAACGCTCTTTTTTATTTTTCTTATATCTAATTTTTGTTTGATTTTGTTCCTTTTTATACTTTGTATTTGGTTTTCCTTATTTTTTCTTTCTACTATGTTACAACTACTATAATACAAGGGTTCTGGTGCAACCCCAATTACTTTTCAGTCGACTCCCATTCACCATTCCTTCCAGGAATTGTCCATTCAAGGTTTCCAACAATGCAACACCCATCTCGGTTACTTGATGGATCACATAAGGTCCTAACCAATGCATGTGAAACTTCCCAGGATGCTACATATACTTGTTGTCAAAGATTACTACCAAATCATCGACTTAAAATTTCTTCGTTTTAATGTGGGGATTGTGCCAATCCTTCTCTCTTTCTTTCTAAACTTGCTCATGAAACCCTGCAATAAAGAAGTCCTACTCAATATGTACTAACTACACCAACCTCTCCTCTATCATGCCAATATCTGAGAGTTCATTGATTGTTGTAATGTGTAATCTAGGTAGAATGAACTCCATTAGAATCATTGCTTCTTGTCCATAGACTAACCAAAAAGGTGTATGTCTTTTCAGCTTCTTAATTGTAGTTTTGCAAGCCCATAGTACTGCAGGGACTCGTAAGTCCCAATCATATCTCCCTACATTGAAAATATTTTTCAAAGAATTCTCTAAGATTTTATTAAAATATTTCACTGTGCCATTGGCTTGAGGGTGATATTGTGTAATCTTTTTATGATGAATCTAAAACTCCTCAGTCAGTGCGAAAATTGTTTTGTTCATAAAGTGTGTACCTTGATCACTAAATAATATGTGCGTACATCCAAATGTCGTGACTACATTCTTGAATAGAAATCGTCCAGCAGTCCCCATAGTACAATCAATAACTAGTGTTTCTTCTACCCACCTTGTCAAGTACTCTGACGCAGTGATGATATACCTTGCCCCTGATCTTCTTTCTTGTGGATTGATTGGTCTAACAAAGTCAATGGCCCACTTATCAAATGCTTGCAACATAACCTATGAATTTAACAACATTTCCTCTCTCCTAGATGGTTTTCCCACTCTTTGACATACATCACAGGACTGACAATACTCATTCACATATTTATGAAGCATAGGCCACCAAAGCCCTATGCATAAAATATTTGGAGTCGTTTCCCTTCCTATGTAGTGTCCTCCAACAATCCAATCATGTGCTTCTTCAAGTATAATTGACCTTTCATGTTTGATTACACACCATCTCAATATTCCATTTGCACCTAACTTATATAAATTCCCTACAATCAACTGATAATTTGTTGCTTTCACTACCAATTTCTTGTTATGCACAATGGTCATATCGAAGGCAGCCATGCCAGCGCTTAGAAACTCCACAATCTCTAAGAAGTAATCATCCACCATCCCTACTACAAATAATTGTGCATTTGGGAGTTTATCATCCAAATTACATGCATCTTCTCCTGTCAATATGTGTGATAGATGATCTCATCCTGCATTCATCTTCCCTGGTTTTATGATGACCTCAAAGTCATATTCCTGAAGTAATAGTATCCATCTGCATATTCTTCCTCCTAATACGATCTTGTTGACTAAGTACTTTAATGCAAAATGGTCTATATACATATTGAAGTGGGACCCCAGTAAGTAGTGCTTGAACTTTTGTAGCGCATAGACCATTGCCAATCCTTCCTGTTTTGTAGTTGTATAATTTTTTTTTGATATAGACAACTTCCTACTTGCAAAAGAGATTGGATGATCTATGTTCCCTTATCCAAGTTGTTACAGCACTGTGCCCAACACTATATATGATGCATCTACATGTACATGGAACTTCATGTTCCACTCTGGAAAGATCAGAATTTGTGTGGTTACTTGTTTCTATTTCAAAGTATCCAGTCCCTTCTGGTAGTCCTCATTCCATTGTAACTTGGCTTCCTTCTTCAATAACTTTTCCATGGGTGTTGTAATCTACGCATATCCTTTGATAAATTTCTTGTAATAACTGGTATGAACCATCGTTTCCCTCAGTTCTCTGACTAATGTCAGAGGTTCCAAGCCCATAATTACTACAATATTGGTTGGATCGACTAATAGTCCTTTTTTTCATATGACATGTCCTAGTAGAATTCCAAAAGATGCGCAAAATATACACTTCTTTAAGTTAATGGAAATATGACATTGTCTACATTGATCTAACATGAGTTGAAGAAATTCTATATGATCATGGAGTAAATTGAACACCGTCCAATCATCCAAGTAAACTTCCAAGAATTTATGAATGAACTCCTTGATTGTTACGACTACTACCCTAGAAAACACCGTAGGGGCATTCTTCAATTTGAATGGCATAACTATATACTAATAGCTTCCCCACTCTATCGCAATCGTAGTCTTGTGTTTATCCTCCTACGCGATTATTATCTGATGGTACCCAAAGAATCCATCTGTAAAAGAATAAGTTTCCTAACCTCCTATGTTTTCTGGTACTTCATCCGTGAATGGTGTTGGGAATGGATCATGTAAGCATGTGTCATTCATTTTCATCAGATCCACCTAGATCTTAATTCCTCATGTCTTCTTGTCCTGTACCACCAATTGGATAATCCACTATGATTCTTCTATTGGTTCAATGATACTTGCGTCCAACATCCTGTCTATTTTAGCCTTGACATTCTCTTTGTACCTATTATTTAACCTATAAGGTCTCTGTCGTATTGGCTTAGCTCCAGGTTTTAGTGGAATCTTCATCTCGCCTAAGTCTCACGCTATCCCCTTCATCTATGAAAATGTTGTTGGGAATAAGTCCTGATATTCTCATAATAAGTCTGCAACCTTCTCAATTGTCTCATCATTCCAATAATCTCCTATCTGCACAAACTTAGGATTCTCTGATGTCCCAATATTTACCTTATTCGTCTTTACAGGCTGTGTGTATGTGGAAGATGCAATCTCTTTCCATTCTACTAAGCATTATCCTTATGTATCAGGTATTTGTACATTCCTTGGATCCTCTTCCTCGTGCTCTTCCTTCGTTACATTATAGAATTCCAATAGCTTATGGACAAACATATTGGCTTTATGCGCACTGGATACTGGTACTACTTCCATCATCTCTACCTCTGAGAAGATCTTCGTTCGAATCACATGTAGTGCTGAATATATAGATGGAGATTCATGTTCAAATTTAAATGTGGTTTCAAATCTCTGAGTCAATTATTCACATCTTGTTGTCTCCCTACGCATCTCTAATTATAAATACCAATTATTCAGGATTGTGTCCATGATGTGTATAAATTTTTGCATCCACTCTATTTCTGGTATTGAGCTCCAAAAATCCCTACAGGTTTCCACGTGGCCCCTTGGACTACTCTCTCATGTGTACTTCTATGCAATTTCTTCTTCCTCAGAGAAAAAACATATCTGCATAAGTCTACTGCACTGTGACTAGTCTTTCATTCCCTCTATGTGTGCCTCCCACCATCTAGATGGAGTCTCCTTTAAGAAAACATCTAGTGCCAACAACCTCTATTTTTCGGGTACCTGTAACTCAAATTATTTTATAAACATTCATATCTCAGTTATTCCATCATACTAGGGTGGGTCGCATAGCTCTGCTCCAATCCAGTGCAAGGATCAGTTTATACATGCACATCATCTAGTTGACACTTCATGCATCATTTTATTCCAATTCTCTAGACTGGCTTCTAAATATGATGTACACAAATTGATACTTCTCCAACTCAGTGCACCATCCATTGTCAGGTCGACATAATCCTCCATACGCGTAGTTAGATTGTATAAGTTGTCAATTTCATTCCCTCTGGATGGCTCTATGTATCTCTTTCCTTCTGGTGGGTCCAAGGGTGCAATAACTTTTATATCCCCAACCTCAAATATCATCTCCCTCCTTTTCAATTTAATGATTGTTTGGTTATCAAAATCCCATTCCAGTCACATCAGTGTTGGATATGGTTGATGGTCATCCACGATCTCAATGACTTAAAATTATGTCATGTTGTGCACCCCATCTATGTTCATAGGTACTCTCATCAAGCATCCAATTAGGACTATATTATGTTGATTCATGAGCCTTGACTGAACATGGGACCATACTAGATTAGGTTCACCCATCATCTACCATGTCTTCTTAAGCAGCACATTCACATCAAATCCTAAGTCCAAAATAACATTATCCACATCATACTCTCCAATCTGCTCATTGAACCTAAATTCTCCATTGGTTCAGCTGGAAAATGTTTAACAGGTAGCGTATGCTTGTAATTTATGGAAAGTACAACAGTGAAGATGGAATGAGTATAGGAAGAATGTAACATACGGGCATCAGAAGTAGTTTGGGAAGACGCTGCAGAGCAAGATCGAGAAGATCAGAAGAGATAGTGCAGAGGATGGTTGGCATGCTTTATAGGTAGTATGTTCTTGTCATTGATGGTAGGATTAGAGTGTGCATTGATGGAAAAACATGAACAACATAAGCTCAAGAGGAATTAGCGCAGAGTCGAATGCAGTGTGTAGGTGTGCACCAGGGATGAGGTTAACTCATGGCTAAAGCTCAAGGGAGATAGTGTACTTAGGATCACAGGTGGATCAAAGGTCGAGGCCTTTGACACTTAGAAATTCTTCCAAGTAAGGAGGATGCGTAATCTTGGAGGAGAAGCATCAGTAATCGTTGGATCCCATCCCGAATTCCCGATGACCGTCAGATCTCAATGTAGACAAGAGGAGTGCGCAGATATGGAGGATAGATCTCGAGCGTTAGATCTGAGTGTAGGGTATGACCACCGTTGGATCGAGGAGAACCTACATGTTCTTTAAAGTGCAAGGAGTAGAGGGCTCAAAAAATCCCTAAAGAAGGAGGATCATCCATCTTCAGGCAGGACACGTGGGGATAGATCGTCAGTTCACTGACTAGAGAGTCAAAGGAACGATGTTCCCTAACCTCTCTAAATCACGATATCTGAAATCACGATTTAATCTCAGCCGTCAGATTGAGGTTGAATCTAGACCGTTGATCCAACTCCATATCAGAGTTTCACGAATCACGACATGGAGAGGGAAAAAAAAAACAATGCAACAAGAATTGTGAAATCGCGATTTAATCGCAGCCATTGAATCAAGGTATGATCTGGACCGTTGATCTCATTCCATTTTGGATTTTCACACATTGATTGTCAAAGGCGTCAAAGAATATTACCCAACATTGCGATATGAGAAATCGCGACATAATTGCAACTGTCAGATCCAGATGTGATCTGGACTGTTGATACGACTTCTTTACAGAGTTTCATGGATTGGGATTTGGAAGTGACAAGAACATTCACCACAGGAATTTTGAAATCGCGATATGTGAAATCGCGAAATGATCTGGACCGTCAGATCAAGTGTTGATCGGGACCATTGATCCCACAGCATTTTGGGGTATCGGGGATCGCGACTTGGAGAGTCGAGATGCCTCATCGACAGACTCACGAAATGCGAAATCGCAAAAGCTCCTTATGCATAAGGCTGTGGTCTCAGCCCTTGGTCACATCAGTGAGAGATGGAGGAAAGAGCTAGAGCAACCAAGCTCATTTTTGGGGATCACGACTAAGGATGTTGAGACACATGGGCACACGAATGCTGAATTGTCGAAAGCCGAAATGATGAAATGAATGCAAGAATCCATGGAATCAATCCAATGGTGTAGGTGAATTTGAACAAGATCGGAGGGCTACTATAGCACGACATAGTATAACTGCCAGAAACCACTGATGGTTTCAGCCAGAGGACTCGAAGACACTTGGAGATGATTGGCAGAGAAGGTGAAGAGCCTCTGGGAATATTCAAGAGGGATGAAGATGTTCGTGAAGGCGATTGACAACTGGATGGGCATTGAGGCCTGTAACTAAAACAGAGAAGGTGAGCTCGACTGTCACAGAGAAGACAAAGAGTCTCAAATTGCCAGAGAGGCTGAGGAATCTTAGTACAACATACAGTGATGTTGAACGATTGAAAACAACCAGAGAAGCTAAAGAGTCACGATGATGATCAGACAGAGCACTCAAGTTGTGGAGGAATTTGGCGCGGAGTGAGCATGCGGAGGCATTGTGAAGATTGCATGCACAAAGACAACAGAGACTATAAGAATGCAAAAGAAAGAAGAGAGAAGGGCTTCGTTGTGCAGGAGGATTCAAGTGTGAGCAAGGAGGGAGAGCGCAGGAGTAAAAATGCATAGTAGAGGAAGGTTGCATTGAAGGGATATGGTGCAGAGAGTATAAAAGTCAGAAGAACAGAAAGTGCAAGGGGCGTGAAGAAGACACTGATGCAGACAGGGCAGAGCAGCATAACAGAACAACAATCGGGTTGGTAAGCCATTGAATAATGTTATATCACTGTAATAAGTTTCAGTAACAAAGAATTTATTATTCAGGGTGGTTGGGAGGTTCTAGGGAGGACTGGTGTCCTCAAAGGTTCAAGTGGGTGCTTGAACACAGGGAGTTGGTGCTTC
>ML821280.1:118111-135562 GCA_009831015.1 Picea engelmannii
AGAGGGTTTCAAATTGTCTGATAACCCTGACTTAGTATGCAAGTTGAAGAAAGATTTATATGGTTTAAAACAAGCCCCTCGAGCCTGGTATCACAGACTGGATACGTATCTCAAAGACAAAGGGTTCAAGAGAGGAACAACTGGCAGCAATCTGTATATTAAGACAGAGGATAATGATTTTCTCATCATACTGGTCTATGTAGATGACATCATCTTTGGATGTAATAAGGATTCACTGGTACAATGGTTTTCTTTTGCCATGGAGTCTGAATTTGAAATGTCTATGATAGGAGAACTGTCATTTTTCCTTGGTTTGCAAATTACTCAGAGACCCGAAGGGATGTTCATTTTTCAAGAAAAATATCTAAGAGAAATGCTGAAATTTTTTCAAATGGAAGATTCTAAACCTGTGGGTACACCTATGGTAACTGGATGTAAACTAAGCAAGGATGATGATTCACCTGATGTTGATCAAAGCTCATACCAATCAATGATAGGAAGCCTGTTGTACATCACAGCATCTTGCCCAGACATAATGCATGTTGTAGGAATGGTAGAAAGATATAAGGATGCACCTAAACAGAGTCATTTGCAAGCTGTCAAAAGGATATTCAGGTATTTAAAAGAAACAATGACTTATGGTCTGTGGTATCCCAGAAATCAAAGTCTTCAGTTGACTACTTATTCAGATGCAGATTGGGCAAACTGTGTTGATGAGAGAAAAAGGACCAGTGGAGGATCATTCTTCTTGGGTGACTCCTTAGTAGCCTGGATTAGTAAAAAGCAAGGTTCCATTTCTTTATCAACCACAGAGGAAGAGTACATTGATGCTGCTACCTGTTGCACTCAGGTATTATGGATGATTCAGACACTTTCAAACTTAGAGGTAAAATACAATGCACCAATCCCAATTCATTGCGATAACACTAGTGCCATCAGCGTGTCTAAAAATCCTGTCTTCCACTCCAAGACCAAACATATTCCCATAAAATATCATTTTATAAGAGAGAAGGTCACCAATCATATTGTTCAGGTCCATTACATTCCCACTACAGAACAAATTGCAGACATCTTTACTAAACCACTAGCCAAGACATCGTTTGAATATCTCAAACAGAAGCTGGGTGTCATTTCGTTTCACACCTAAAAAAGTCCATATTGTTAGGGGGAGTTTTGTATTGTTTGAATATCTAATGCCTCCTAAAATTACTGCAATAGCTCAGGGGGAGCATGTCTCTTCTTTGACATTGATGTCAAAGGGGCAGAAAAGAATTCGGGTGCCTTAGTTGCCATCAATGCCAAAGGGGGAGATTGTTGGCAAATGTTTAATAGGTAGCGTATGCTTATCATTGATGGCAAGTACAACAGTGAATATGGCATGAGTATAGGAAGAATGTAACAGACGGGCATCAGAAGTAGTTTGGGAAGACGCTGCAAAGCAAGCTCGAGAAGATCATAAGAGATAGTGCAGAGGATGGTTGGCATGCTTTATAGGCAGTATGCACTTGTCATTGATGGCAGGATTAGAGTGTGCATTGATGGAAAAACAGGAACAACGTAAGCTCAGGAGGAATTAGAACAGAGTCGAATGCAGTGCGTAGGTGTGCACCAGGGATGAGGTTAACTCATGGCTAAAGCTCAAGGGAGATAGCGTACTTAGGATCATAGGTGGATCAAAGGCCGAGGCCTTTGACACTTAGAAATTATTCCAAGTAAGGAGGATGCGTAATCTTGGAGGAGAAGTGTCAGTAATCATTGGATCCCATCCCGAATTCTCGATGACTATCTGATCCGAAATCGGATCCAGAAGCCTGACAGGGCTTGAAAAATGCTCAAAAATGAAAGTGCTTAGAATCCAATGAAACCAATTCCATTGTGTCCATCTTGTCTTCCCAATTCTGGTGGTATATTTACTTTGTCAAACGGGCTCCGTATGCGAAAGTTATTGTGTTCTGATCGGAAGCCCAAACAGGTAAAAAGTCAAAGGTCAACTGGTCAAAAAGTCAACGATGATGGCAGCATGACATCAGCATGTTGATTGTGCAGTAGATGATGTGGCACTCTCTGGATGATGGTGATTGGGCAGGTTCGCTGACAAGGCAGACATGTGGCAGGCAACTGGACCAGTCAATAGCTGACAAGTGGCATTAATCCGTCAAATGGGGAGATGCCACGTGGCCCAATCATGGGCAGCCACGTGGCACCCAGTCTTCAGTTGAAGTGGCATGTTTCAAAAATTGTTTTGGGGTCCATGGGATTTGAACCCACGACCACCACCAAGCCCAACAACTTAAGAAATGGTTCTTTACCAATGCGCCACATTAATTCTTATGTTATAAAACCCACAATATTAAATATATTGTATGGTATTATGGCGTATAAAGGAGAGGGTTGGGGGCTAAGCCCCATCCCGTGGTCGTGTAAACCCCCATATGACCGGGAGTAAAGGGGCGTGTGCCATTGAAAGGGGATGTGCCCATATTATAACTATAAAGTGAGTTTTTATAACCAATTTTGGGTTTTTAAATGTAATTAAGCCTATTTTTAATGATTTTTCTCCATTTTGGGGGGATATTGGGCATTTTTGAAGCCTAATTTTTGGGAGGAAGTTGGAGATGAGTAACCAACTTCCCAGCTATATAACCCAGGCCTGTTTGAGGCCATAGAGGGCATTCATAGAAGAATTATGCTGAGGAGAAGCCAAGCCAAAGCCATTTTGAGGCAGAGAAGCTTTTGAGGAGGAGACGTTGTCGGATCATTTCGGGGAGCTCTGGACGTCCATTTTGTGTGTCGTTTTCTTTGCATGGTTCTAGAGATATGGAAGAACATGACCAGATCAGTCTTGTAGCCATTTGGCATTGCAACAATGTACTTTTGAGCTTTTGAATAGAAATAAAGAAGCCTCCCCCACAGAGAAAAGGCCCGAAGACGTAGGCAAAGTTGTGTCGAACTCCGTTATCAATCTGTGTGTTATGGTTTGATGTTTATTCTTTCATTTCAGATATGCATATGTGTATATGGCTGTCATAATTCCTCTTCTTTCCTCATTCCTTCACTAAGTTTCTCAAATGGTTAATTAACGTATTCAAAATTAAAACTCAACCATAAGTCAATAAAAGATCCGATGGATCATTGTCCGATCTCAATGTAGACAAGAGGAGAACGCAAATATGGAGGATAGATCTCAGGCATTAGATCTGAGCACAGGGTTCGACCACCATTGGATCAAGGAGAACCTGTACGTTCTTTAAAGTGCAAGGAGTAGAGAGCTCACAAAATCCCGAAAGAAGGAGGACCGTCCATCTTCAGGAAGGACACGTGGCGATAGATCGTCAGTTCGCTGACTAGAGAGTCAAAGGAACGATGTTCCCTAACCTCTCGAAATTGCGATTTAATATCAGTCGTCATATTGAGGTTGAATCTGGACCGTTGATCCAACTCCATATTGAAGTTTCGCGAATCATGACATGGAGAGGAAAAAAAAAACAATGCAACAAGAATTGTGAAATCGCAATTTAATCGCAGCCATTGAATCAAGGTCTGATCTGGACCATTGATCTCAGTCCATTTCAGAGTTTCGTGGATCAAGTGTTAAAGATGTCAAAGAATATTACCCGATATCGCGATATGCGAAATCACAACGTAATTGAAACTGTCAGATCCAGATGTGATCTGGACCGTTGATACGACTTCTTTATAGAGTTTCATGGATCGGGATTTGGAAGTGACAAGAACATTCACCACAGGAATATTGAAATCACGATATGCGAAATCGCGAAATGATTTGAACCATCAGATCAAGTGTTGATCGGGACCATTGATCCCACACCATTTCGGGGTATCGGGGATGACAACTTGGAGAGTCGAGATGCCTCATCTCCATAATCACAAAATGTGAAATCGCAAAAGAGCCTTATGCATAAGGCTATGGTCATAGCCCTTGGTCACTCAGCGAGAGATGGAGGAAAGAGCTAGAGAAACCAAACTCGTTTTTGGGGATCATGACTGGGGATGTTGAGACACATGGGAACACGAATGTCAAATTTCCAAAAGCCGAAATGCCGAAATGAATGCAAGATCCCATGGAATCAATCCAATGATGCAGGTGAATTTGAACAAGATCAGAGGGCTACTGTAGCACGACATAGTATAACTGCCAGAAACCACTGATGGTTTCAGCCAGAGGACTCGAAGACACTTGGGGATGATTGACAGAGAAGGTGAAGAGCCTCTGGGAATCTTCAAGAGGGATGAAGATGTTCGTGAAGGCGATTGACAGTTGGATGGGAATTGAGGCCTGTAAATAAAACAGAGAAGGTGAGCTCGACTGTCACAGAGAAGACGAAGAGTCTCAAACTGCCAGAGAGGTTGAGGAATCTCAGTACAACATACAGTGACGTTGAACGATTGAAAACGACCAGAGAAGCTGAAGAGTCACGATGATGATCAAACAGAGCACTCAAGTTGTGGAGGAATTTGGCGCGGAGTGAGCATGCAGAGGCATTGCGAAGATTGCATGCACAAAGACAACAGAGACTATAAGAATGCAAAAGAAAGAAGAGAGAAGGATGTCGTTGTGCAGGAGGATTCAAGTGTGAGCAAGGAGGTAGAGTGCAGGAGTAGAAATGCAAAGTAGAGGAAGGTTGCATTGAAGGGATATGGTGAAGAGAGTATAAAAGGAAGAAGAACAAAAAGTGCAAGGGGCGTGCAGAAGACATTGATGCAGACAGGGCAGAGAAGCGTAACAGAACAACAATCGGGCTAGTAAGCCATTGAATAATGTTATATCGCTGTAATAAGTTTCAGTAACAAAGAATTTATTATTCAGGGTGGTTGGGAAGTGCTAGGGAGGACTGGTGTCCTCAAAGGTTCAAGTGGGTGCTTGAGCACAGGGAGTTGGTGCTTCCTTCTAGTTGGTGCTAGAGAAACCAAGGAGTTGGTGCTTCCTTCTAGTTGGTTCTAGAGAAACCAGGGAGTTGGTGCTTCCTTCTAGTTGGTGCTAGAGAAACCAGGGGGTTGGTGCTTCCTTCTAGTGGGTGCTAGAGAAAGCAGAGAGTTGGTGCTCTCAGCAAGTTGCAGCTTGCAAAAATAGAGGTTGTAGCCTCACAATGAGTTGGTGCTCATATGTATGATAATGTAAAGAATGTAGATAATACTTATCATATAAAGAAAAGGAGGTTTTTACCATGTATGGGTTTCCTCAGGAATTATCTTCCTCTGTCTTTCTCATATATGTGACTAATGTTGAATGTGCCTTTGTTCATTTCTCTGCATTATTGTGATCATCATTGAGTGCCTTGTAAAGATTTTAAAAGAAGCATAATTGTTTAAGCACGGTAACAACTAATTCACCCCCCCTCTCAGTTGTCCAACAGGTTCTTCTCCTACGTAGTACATGGTTTACCATTCTTTGTGCGATAGGGGTTTCTCTTCCTTTTTTGCAATGATAAATCATGTCATATAATGTACTTAGCGTAGTTCTATCTTTCATTAGTTCTACACAACTCCTTAATAATTTTGTTAGTGTACTCACCTGTGCAATTGGCTTCTCTTGCACAATGTGACCTTCTATATGAGGCAACGATGATGTTGATGATCCCCCATGTTATCCAAGTGTTTCCTTTCTTTCTCTTTGGTATGTCTCTTTCTCTATTTGTGGATCGAATGTTGGTATAGCCCATGTTGACTTCCTTACCCACTGCTCAGTTTGTTTTGCTTGATTCATCAAATCAGGCCCTATTCTAGTTCCTCCACGTGTAAGAATTGCTACTTTTGGTCATTCATTACATCTTTCAACTGATATCATATGCACATTCGGATTCAAATTTTGGTTTGTATTTCATCTCGCCTACCACTTTGAAAATAATTGGGGTCAATATTCTACCAAATGATCCAGTGCTCTGCAATATGTGCACGTCGTACACAAATTCTAGAAATCGTGGGCCAAATGTCTAGGTTGATTACAGTTATAATAGATAATCGGTTCACATCCTCCTCTACCGAAATTTTCTCTACCCTAGCATCTACCAAATTTTCCTTTGTTCCCCTGATTGAAACCTCTCTAATTTTATACTATGCACCACCCCCCTCTACATTGGCATTCTCTTCTTGAATCTGATACACATCCAATGGGTGCTCCCTTAGTAGGTCAAATTCACGACAGTCCTTCTCTTTGTTTCCTACCAACTTGCAAAAATTCCAAAACAAGTTCTTTGGTGTACTCTAATACCTCTGTAGAAATGGACACTCAGTGGGGTGATGGCCCCATTTCTTACATATCTCGCAATATCCCCCCCTGGTAGTGGATTCGACACTCCAACTTCCAAATACTACAGGAATGTTGGGCATTTGTGCTTGTGATGGACCTCCATCCTGCATTTGGTACACAAAACCTGTTCTCATTTCTCCCTTCCTTTGGTAATCTCGACCAACTAAATTGTTAATGGATCCAACTGTGTCTGAACTTGTGCCATTCTTCCAATATATCCTGTCGGATATGCCTCTAGTTTCATTGCAATTTCCAGAGCCTCGGGCTACAATGTAACCTTCTGTTGAATTAGGGGCCTTTGAATGTGTGGTAGAAGTATGGAAATAAAACACTCTTGATCTTGTTGGTATGGAATTTGGAAATTCAATCTCCCCATCGCATACTTAAATCGTTGATCAAAATCCCATACAGGCTCTTTTTGTACATGTTTTATCTCTTTAAGTTCTGTGATGTACTACGACTCTGAATTTGGATTTTTAAACTCCTTTAGTAGTGCTTTATTTATCTCTGCCAAATTTCTAGCCTATATTGTAGTTGTAATAATTTGCAAATCCATATACCATACTAGTGCATGCCCTCTAAATGTTGTCGCTAACTGCATAATCTTCACAGCCTCATCATGTATGTTCTTACCAGCCCACGTTATTTTTCACACAAACAAGTGTTGTTCTGGATTGATCCGAATTTTATGAGAAAAATGAAATGACTACAGATTATTACCAAATGCTTAACATAGAATAACAGAGCTACAATAAAACTCGTTTTCTATTCAATAAGGAAATAAGTTGAAACTGTAAAATGCAGTGGAAAACAAGCTTGTTGGAATGGTGGTGGCTTATCTCTGAGAAGAGATGTGATGGTTGTACTCATTCGTAAGAAGATAATAAAAATGAGGCTCTCAAGGCATTTTTACAATAAGCAAGAGTTTCAAAAACCCTAGACATCCAAAAACCTAACCTTAGGAGATGAAGCACCAAAAGTCATGTGGGCCTCGTTTGGGTAAGTCAGTACATCAACTTCCCGGGGTCATAACTTTTGCATACGATCTTTGTTTTAGTCATATGATAGCCCATTGGAAATATCTATCCGAGGACTACAACAGTTACACAAAATTTCATGATGAAATTTTTCAACTGCAAGATACCCCAAAAAACGTTGTTTAGGGCCTCAAAACGACTCCGAAAGTTCAGGACCCAAAAAACTACTAAAAATAGTAAATTATCAAAATTGCAAGAAAGTTTTTTTGAGATAGCTAGAAAAGGTGGGTGGCCACCGATATCCTCCTAGATCAATCCTCCATCCTTAGGAAGCAATGGTCTCCATTGCGTTGAGTTCCCCTATCATATGAGGGAATTTTTGTTGAATTTGGACTCGGGTGAGCCACTTGCCTTGGTGCAGGAGTTTTCCTACTTTGATGACTCGATAAAGTTGGATCCTTTGTTATCGAGTGCCCTTCATCCTTGTGTCCACAATATGATCACTGGATGCCTGTTTTATGCAGTCGGGGTTGAGCTCTGTTGGTGTCAGTTGTTCTGCTACGTCTGAGGTGTCCAATAATGGTGGGAAATAAGGTCGAAGGAGGTCCACATTGAACATTAGGTGCAGGCCAAGGAAAGGAGGAATGTTGAGCACAAAAGAATTATCCCCCATAGCCTTGGTGATGGTGTACAACCCATAACGGAGTGGATGAAGCTTCCGATGGGATCTTGTAAGGCGTTCTTTCTGCAAGTGCAACCAAACTTTTTCGCCCACCTGAAACTTATGTGGAACCCGATGTTGATCATGGCATTGCTTGTATTTGTCATTGGATTTCTGTAGGATTTCCTGAACCTATTGGCAGATGTGTTGGATCCTCTCAATGAACCAGGTGGCTTTGTTAACCTCAGTTGGATCAGGAGAGGAGTCGGTCAAGGTGACCACAAGGGGAAGTGCAACATCTATGGGACCCAATGGTTGGAATCCCAACCCCACCTGAAAGGGGCTATGGACGGTTGAGCTATGAAAGGCTCAGTTGTAGCTATGATGGACATAAGGAAGACTCTCATCCCATGTGTGAGGGTGCTTGGAATTATACATGAGAAGGATATGCACGATCATTCGATTTACAACCTCAGTTTGGCCATCTGTCTGGGGGTGGAAGGTCATGGATTTGGTGAGCTTAGTGTCCAGCAGTGACCAAAGGCTCGACTAGAATGTGCTGAGAAATCAACTGTCCCGATCTGAGACAATGGTTTGTTGGATTCCAAAATGTACCCAGACCTGATCAAAGAAGAGCTTGGAAGTGACTTCTATTGTGATGCTCTTCTTGCAAGCAACCCGAATCGCCATCTTAGAAAAGCGATCAACAACCACAAAAACACAGTCATTTTCCCGCTTGGTGGATGGGAGGCCCAACATGTAGTCCATTGAGATGGATTCCCATGGCCTATCAGGAGTAGGAAGAGGGGTGTACATGCCCTGTTTCTTAGTGGTTGGTTTGGCAATAGCACAGGCAGTGCAAGACCTGATATACTTGTTGACCTTCTGTCAAAGTTTCGGACAATAGAAATGTTTTTGTAGCATTGCCACTATCTTTTCGACACTAAAGTGTCCTGCCACCCAGCTGTAGTGGGCTTACCAGATCAGCTTCACTCGCTCACTTGATGGAACACATATATGGCCCAGTCGACACAACAATCCATCCTGAAGATGGAAATTATCGACAACTGCCTTTGCACCCAACATTTGGTAGGTGGTGGTGAAGTCTGAGTCTGTCTCATAAAGTTGGGGCCATCCAGAGGTATCATGGCCATAGGATTCTAGCACTGTGGTGAATGCTGCAACTGGTGGTCTGCTAAGGCCATCAACGATGTGGTTTTTGCTTCCTGTTTTATACTTGATGTTGAGGTGGAATTGTTGCAAGTATGTGGACCACTTTTGATGATGGTCATTCTGCAATTTTCCTTGTGTCTGCATGAACTGCAGTGGCTTACGATCAATGTGGATAACTATCTCCCTCCCAAGAATGTAATGTCTTCACTGGCAGCAGGCTTGCACAATGGAGTACATTTCTTCGTCGTAAGTACGTTACTTACGGACAACATTTGATAGTGTCTCACTATGATAGGCCTTGCATGAGAACGACACCCACAACATAGTCTGAAGCATCAGTCTCAATCTTAAAGGGTTGTTGCAGGTTTGGTAGTGAAAGTATTGGGGCTGAGCATAAGCACTACTTCAAATCATCAAACGCTTGTTGTTGGGGCCGACCCCACAAAAATTTCTCCTTACCACCACCCCTGGTTATTTGGCTAAGGGCCCATGCAATATGGGACAATCCCAACACAAACCTGTGGTAGAAATTGGCAAGGCCCAAGAATATCCGAAGCTCAGTGAGTGTGGTTGGGGCTAGCTAGTCATGGATGACTTGGATCTTGGCTAGATCCACATGTATCCCATGTTGATCAATGATGTAGCCTAGGTAATGGAACCTATCCATGCCAAAGGATAATTTTTCCAAGTTGGCGTATAGCTTGTGCTGCCGCAGGGTGTGCAAAACCTGTTGAATATGCTAAAAGTGTTCGACCCAAGTCTTGTTGTAAATGAGAATGTCATCCAGATACACCAATACAAAATTATTGGTGAATGGTCGTAGGATATCATCCATCATCCTCATGAAAGTGGCTAGAGCATTTTTCATACCAAAGGGCATGACCAACCATTCAAAAAGGCCTTCCTTTGACTTGAAGGCGGTCTTCCATACATCAGTCTGTTCTATCGGGACCTGGTGGTAGCCAGACTTCAGATCAATCTTCCTGAAGTATTTGGCCCCCATGAGTTTATCAAGGAGGTCATTGATTCGGGGAATCGGGTACCGGTTTCTGAATTTGATTTTATTCAGAGCCCGATAATCAATGCAAAGTTGTCAGGTTCCATATTTCTTCTATACCATCACGATTGGGCTCCCACAAGGTGATGAGCTAGGACAGATGTGCCCCTTTTGGAGAGATTCTTGGATCTATCACTTAATATCCTCATTATCTAATCGAGAGCGACAATAGACTGGCCCATTGGGAAGCGGTGTGTCATGGGTCAGATCGATGGGGTGCTTGACCTGGCAGTGCAGAGGTACCCCGGTAGGTGAGGAGAAGATATCTGAGTATTCTCCCACGACCTTATCTACTTGCTTATGCTATGTGGAGAGGTCAGCCACAGAGACCCTAGATGTGGCTATGATTTTTCTCTCATTCTGAGAATGAATCATGAAGAAGACAAACTTCCCCGTCTAAGAGACAACCTTCCTGCATTGCTTAGCAGAGATCAAGGAAATAGCACTAAGTGGGACAGCCTCAAGTATCCTATACAATTTCCTGTTCAAAGTAATAATAACACTACGAGGCCTAGACTCATATACAGCATGACATTTCCATAAATAAGGTTGGCCCAAAAGATCAAAAACTTCGAGAGGAGCAACATCACACAATACCTCATCTTTGAAGGGCTTGATGTCGTACGACAGTCGACACTGTGGGTTGACGTGGAGATCGCTTCCTTGGCGGAGCCACCAATGGTGTAGTGTTATGGGTGCGGCATTATTAGCAGGGCCAGCCACTTGACAACCTCTGTTGATTTGAGGTTCTTCTAGCTACCACTATCAACGATGAAGTTTAGCGGGGTGTCTTTTACCCACATCTGTGAATGGAAGAGGCACTCTCCTTCTTCTGGCTCGTCTGGTTCACCATGTTGGAGCTTGGTGGTAGCAACAGTGGCACTGGGTTCCATGTCAATAATTTGTCTTCCCCTTTTTGGTTTTGACTCAGAGTCAGAACCCACATCTGATTCAAAGGCTTTCACTTTGACCACTAGCATCTTCTTTGAGCAGCAGTCAACAGCGTTATGCCAAGGGCTCTTATGGAAGTCGCACCACTTCCCGATATCTTTCTTTGTCTTTCCGATGTCCTTCTTTTCTTATGGCTTGGACTGGTTGTCCTAATACTGTCCATCTTTTCTCTGTCCTTTGTTCTGTGTGTTGGGGCCACCCTTTCCTGGCTTTTGTTGTGAGGGGTTCCCCAACCCAAATTGTTGTGTCTTTTGTTTGAGCTTCTGCTCGATTTTGACAGCATATCGGTAGGCTGCACCCAAGGATGAGATGTCCAAAAATTCCTTTTCGGTCTGGATGTATCTATGCATAGCACCACGATACTTGAGCACTAAATGTCACTCTGAATCTTTGATACCTAGCTTGGTGCACAAGGTATGGAATATATTTGTGAAATCTAGCACTGCTTGGTCTCTTTCTTGTCACAGTGTGGTCCGTTTGGTATACAAGTCATCATAACTTTTGATAGGGTAGTATTGTTTCTTAATAGCATCCCTGAAGGATTCCCAGGTGGTCGTGAATGTAAATAATGAGGGTTCCTCTATTTCCTTTTGCTCACAGAAAGTTTCCCACCAATCTTTGACATGGGGAACGACTTTGAGGAGCACAAAAGTAATCTTTTCTCTATTCAAAAAGTTATGGATAGAAAAATACCCTTCTAGTAGATTCAACCACTTTTATATAGCATCTATGTCTATCTGACCTTCAAATATAGGAATATCGAAATTTATTTGTACCTTGAAGGCGGTGGTGCCTCCGCTCGAAGAAGATGCATCGCATGTTGGTAGTCACCGAAGGATTTGCGCAAAATTATCCATCATATCGTTCCTCTATTACGTGAGGGATTCCTCAATCAACAGTTTGAAAGGATCTCTTGTCCCGTCATCTTTCTTTTCTCCTTCCATGAGAGGTCGCTTGGGTGTGCGAGAGATTTTTTCCTTAAGAGAAACAAGCTCAATACCTAACTCTTTGTACTTCGACCTCGTTGGGGACATGCATTAAGACGACAAGGAGAAGACCACTCTAATACCACTGATCTGGATTTTATGAGAAGAACAAAATGACTACAGATTATTACCAGATGTTTAACACAGAATAACATAGATACAGTAAAACTGGCTTTTTGTTCAAGAAGGAAATAAGCTGAAACTGTAAAATGCAGCAGAAAACAAGCTTGCTTGAATGGTAGCGGCTTATCTCTGAGAAGAGATGTGATGGCTATGCTCATTCGCAAGAAGATGATTACAATGAAGCTCTCAAGGCCTTTTTATAATAAACAGGAGTTTCAAAAACCCTAGAAATCCAAAAACCTAACCCTAGGAGATGAAGCGCCAAAAGTCATGTAGGCCTTGTTTGGGTAAGTCAATACATCAACTTCCCGGGGTTGTAACTTTTGCATACGATCTTTTTTTTAGGCATATGATAGCCCATTGGAAAGATATATTTGAGGACTACAAAATTTGTACAAAATTTCTTGAAATTTTTTGACCGCAACATACCCCAAAAAACGTTGTTTAGGGCCTCAAAACAGCTCCGGAAGTTCAGGACCCGAAAAACTGCTAAAAATAGTAAATTATCAAAATTGCGAGAAAGTTGTTTTGAGCCAGCTGGAAAAGGTGGGTGGCCACCGATATCCACTTGGATAAATACTCCATCCTTAGGAAGCAATGGTCTCCATTGTGTTGAGTTCCCCCATCAGATGAGGAAATTTCTGCTGAATTTGACCTCGAGTGAGCCAGTTGCCTTGGTGCAGGAGATGACCTGCTTTAACGACTCGATAAAGATAGATCCTTTGTTGTCAAGTGCCCTTCATCCTTGTGTCCACAATCTAATCACTAGATGCCTATTGTATGCAGTCGGGGTTGAGCTATGTTGGTGTCAGTTGTTCTGCTATGTCTGAGGTGTCCAATAATGGTGGGAAATAAGGTCGAAGGAGGTCCACGTTGAACACTGGGTGCAGGCCAAGGAAAGGAAGAATGTTGAGTGCAAAAGCATTATCCCCCACAGCCTTGGTGATGGTGTACGACCCATAATGGAGTGGGTGAAGCTTTCGATGGGGTCCTGTAAGGCATTCTTTCTACAAGTGCAACCAAACTTTTTCTCCCACCCAAAACTTATGTGGAACCTGATGTTGATCATGGCGCTACGTGTACTTGTCATTGGACTTCTGTAGGATATCCTGAACCTGTTGGCAGATGTGTTGGATCCTCTCAATGAACCGGGTGGCTTTGTCAACCTCAGTTGGAGCAGGAGAGGATTCGGTCGAGGTGACCGCAAGGGGAAGTGCAACATCTATGGGACCCAATGGTTGGAATCCCAACCCCACCTGAAAGGTGCTATTGGTAGGGCTTACAGTTTGCACAAGGCAGTTTGCATAGGGTAGTTTGTACAGTTTGCAAAGTAGGGCAATTTGCACAGGACTTGGTTTTGTCATTAATGTCAAACTTTAAAATTCCAAAGGGGGAGTTTGTTGGTTAGTTTGCACAAGCACCATGGATCAGTTTGCACAGTTTGCACAGGCACTATGGATCAGTTTGCACAGGGCAGTTTGCACAGTTTGCACAGGACTTGGTTTTGTCATTAATTTCAAACTTTAAAATGCCAAAGGGGGAGTTTGTTGGTCAGTTTGAACAGGCACCATGGATCAGTTTTCACAGGCACAGTGGTTCCTAATTTGGAGATCAGCATACCTCTCGACATCTTGAAACGCGAAATTGTGAAGAACCTAGGAGGTGATCCTTTGGTTATAACTCGAGGTCACATGTGAAATGATCCTTGGAAGAGGATTCAACAGCCTTAGCTTGAATTTCAGGGATCATGACTTGGAGTGTCGAAACACTTCATCACAGAAACATCGAAATGCTGAAATGTTGAAACGCTAAAAGCCGAAATGCCGAAATGTGAAACATCGAAATGGCGAAATGTGAAAACACTGAAATGTCGAAACACTAAAATCTGAAATGCCAAAATGTGAAACATCGAAATTCCAAAATGCCAAAACATCAAAATGTCAAAAATCTAAAAATCGAAATGTCGAAATGTGAAATGTCGAAACGTCAAAATGTGAAATGCCGAAATACCTTTCTGTATAGGTTGTAGTCACCACCATTGGTCATGTGAGAAGGAGGAGCTAGCACCAAGTTAAAGCTCCTTTTTGTAGATCGTAACATGAAGAGATGAGATGTCTTCACCTCAGGATTGTCGATATGTGAATCGCGAAAGTGCATTTTGGTAAAGTCCCATGGTCATAGCTAATGGGCATATGGAGTAAGAAAGATAACCATCTTCTATATCGAACGGTGCGGATTAAAAACTTAAATTGATCGTGTGGTTGTTGTTCTTCTAGATGCCTTGGCCAATAATAATCATTGTAAGATAGTTATTCAGTTATTGTAACTAAATCTTCGAAGCCTGAGGGTTTGATTGTATGCTCTGAATGTACAGGGTAGAAATAAGTGAAATTTGGAAAAATATGAAGGTGTGTGCATATGGAATTAAGGGTACAACCGTAGCTCCAAAGTAAAATTTATTTCAGTAAATGAAGATAAATCTAAAATAAAAATATACAGGGACAGTGAGGAGAAAAGATGGGACAAGAGGATTATGGAAGAAAGATGGCTCTATAAAATTTCAGGAGAAATTTTAATGCTTAATCTTTGACAGAGAAGATAAGAGTTGGTTTGCAGACTGTTAGTGACAGAGAAGGATTCCAAGGTGGTAGGGAGGAGTAAGGGGTGACTGTAAAAGTCTCCTGTACAAGTTGGTGCTTGTACATCTGGGAGTTGTAGCTTCCATTCAGTAGGTGCTGAAGAAATAGAGGTAGCAGCCTCATCTGGGTTGTAGCTCAGATAAAATAAGAATGTAAAGAGGAGTTGGAGATTTCCTTTCATTCATAAGAAGAAGAGGTTTTCCCTTTTGGGTTTCCTCATGAAAAAAAACTATGTCACTGTTTCATTTATGTGATTGTATATTTATTGGTTAAATGTATTACTGCAAGTTGAATGTTAAAAGCATGATTTATTGATTAATAAGTAATCTTCTTATAAAATGAAAGAAATTGTATACAACTGATTCACCCCCCCCCCTCTCAATTGACTTATCATGTTCAACAATTGGTATCAGAGTGAGGTTACTTCAAGATATCAATTTAACCATTGGAATTTTTTTATCATTCACAATGGATAAGAAATCAGAATTTACAAAACATGGATTGCCTTTATCTGATGGTCATAATTATGTTTTTTGGAGTATCAGGATGAAATTGTTTTTACAAACTCAAGGAGTAGATATCTGGCAGGCTGTACTAAATGAATATAAATTCCCAACAACCATTCCAATAGATGCTACAGGTAAGATACTCTATGAGAGTAATTCCAAAGCTATGTATGCAATACTAGGAGGTCTAGCAGGGTCAGAATTTGTTAAAGTTATGCATTGTGCATCAGCAAAAGAAATATGGGATAAATTGAAAAATTTATATGAAGGAGACACTAAGGTAAAGAGTGCTAAGCTACAATCATATAGAAGTCAATTTGAAAGCCTGAAAATGGAAGAATCTGAAGATACAGCTACCTACTTTCTTTGTATTGATGAAGTTGTTAATACCATGAGAAGTCTAGGAGAAATAGTTAATAATAATATTATTGTGCAAAAGGTACTTAGATCACTTCGTGGAAGATTTTATTCAAAAATATCTGCATTAGAAGAAAGAACAGATCTTGATACTTTAGAAATGGATGAATTACATGGAATACTAACAGTATATGAGATGAAAACCTCTGGTGAGAATTCTTTCAGGAAAGAAGCAGCTTTCAAAGTAGCAAAGAAAGATAAGAAAAAGGTTGAAGCAGAAATCAGCAGTCATGAGGAGTCAGAAGGTGATGTGGAAGAAGCAAATTTTGTTAAAAATCTGAAAAGAGGTACTGGCAAGTATAAAGGTAAGCTTCCTCTGAAATGCTTTGGTTGTGGTAGAATAGGACATTTTTCATGTAAGTTTCCTTACAATAAGCATACTGATAATGAAGGAGACAGTGATAGAAAACCTAAGGAATTCAAGAATAGACATAAGAAGTTTTTTCAAAGAAAAACTTACAAAAATAAAAGCCTGTGTATAAAAGATGACAGTGATATTTTAGAATCTGGTGAGAGTGATGATAGTTTAGATGTACAACTTTTTATGGCTATGGAAAAATAGGATGATCAGTCTATTGAAGAAGAAGAAGGTGAAGTTGATCTAGAAGCTGAACTGGTAAGTGATTTAAGTGAATTAAGAAAAGTGAGAAGGGAATGCAAACATTTTAAAAGAGAAATTGAGAATCTAGAATTTGAATTACAGAAATCAAATTGTTTGATTGATAGCACTAAAATCATGGTAGTTGACTTAAAACTTAAAATAGAAGAGGCTAGAGTGACTAAAGAATCTCTAACTAAAATGCTTGCAAAAAAGGATAAGGAAAATGAAGGTTTAAAAATTGTAGTCTCATTAAGAAAGAAAGTACAAGAAAATAACATGAATCAGAGTTCTCAAGTGTTAGATCAAATTATTAGTAGTCAAAGATCAACATATGATAAGACTAGAATTGGTTATAAATCTATAGTAAATAATGGATGTTCTAGTTCAAGTATTGAGAAAGCAGGTATAGAGGATAATCATGAGAAAATTACTAGCAAGAAGATGGAATCAGAAAGGAAAGAAGAAAATCAGGGTTCAACAGTGCATAGAAGAAGTTATAGCAGACATCAAAATAGGTTTGAAGGCCATTGTTTCTTTTGTTATAAGTATGGACATAAGGCTTCATTTTGTAATAGTTTTTCAAGAAAGATAAATGCACATAACAGTCATGAAAGGTTTAATTTTGAATATAGAAGAGGACATGGTAAAACTAGTCAAAACAATATGAACTACTCTTACAACAGATTTGACACCTTAAGATATGAGATTGAATGTTACAAGTGTAACAACTTTGGGCATGTGTCAAGAAATTGTCCTATGAGTTTTCAGAAATTTAATGAACCCGCTTACACAGATCTGAAAACCAAATTTTGGAAAAAGAAAAGTGAAAATTTGAACATTGAAAAATGCACTATAGCTCTACAAGAAGAACATAAAGTAAAATGGGTTGTGGATAGTGGATGTTCAAAGCATATGACAGGTATAAAACAACTAAATTATTGAGTGTAAGTCAAACCTATGATAAAGGTCTCTTTATGATTTTTGATTCAAAAGGATGTCAAATCAGGGATATAAAATCAAATAAACTAGTTGGAATAGCCACAAGAACTTCAAGCAACATTTACATACTAGATGAAGAAAAAGAAAAATGTT
>ML821280.1:136885-150447 GCA_009831015.1 Picea engelmannii
TCTAGCTTATGCCAGTTCTAAACACATTAAAGTTTACCAAATGGATGTAAAGTCTGCATTTTTGAATGGTGATTTAGAGGAAGAAGTATATATGGAACAACCAGATGGTTTTCAGGTACAAGAAGTAGAACAATATGTTTACAAGTTGAAAAAAGCATTGTATGGCCTGAAGCAAGCACCAAGGGCTTGGTATTCCAGACTTGACAATTACTTGAGGTAGCAAGGATTCAAGAAAGGTAACACTGATAGTAATCTATATATTAAAGAAAAAAATGATAACCTGATCATTGTTGAGATATATGTAGATGATATCATTTTTGGTAGTGATGATAATAGGCTCAATAAACAGTTTGTTGAAAGTATGCAGAAAGAGTTTGAGATGTCCATGCTAGGAGAAATGAAGTTTTTCTTAGGCTTGCAAATTACTCAATCTGATAAAGGTATTTCCATTTCTCAAACCAAGTATATCAATGAAATGCTTAAGAAATTTCAGATGGAAGATTCTAAACCAGTTGGCACTCCCATGGTTATTGGTTGTAAATTAGGTAAGTTTGATGATACTAAATATGTTTATCAAACAATATACAAATCTATGATTGGTATTCTTCTTTATGCTACAGCTACAAGACCTGATATTATGCATGCAATTTTTCAAGTTGATAGGTTTCAGGCTTCACCAAAAACTTCTCATCTACTTGCAGTCAAAAGAATTTTCAGATATCTTAAGGGGACAACAGAGTATGGTTTATGTTATCCTACAGGTAATCAGCTTGATTTATATGCTTTCAATGATGTTGATTGGGCAGGTTGTGTTGATGACAGGAAGAGTACTAGTGGAGCAACATTTTTTCTTGGAGGATGTCTTGTAAGTTGGTCAAGTAAAAAATAATTAGCAGTGTCTTTGTCTACTGCTGAAGCAGAATACATTGAAGCTGCAACTTGTTGCACTTAGGTTCTATGGATAAAACAGATGTTGGAAGATATACATATTCATTATAATGAACCTATACCTATCTTCTGTGATAATACCAATGCAATTAGTATTTCTAAAAATCTTGTTATGCATTCCAAAACAAAGCACATTCCCATTAAATTTCATTTTCTAAGAGAGCAGGTTATGTCTAAAGTTATTAAAGTGGGATATGTTGGCACAAAGGATCAGATAGCAGATGTATTTACTAAACCTTTATCTAAAATGCAATTTGAAAGTCTCAGGGATCAGTTGGGGGTTTACCCTCTGTAATTTCTTTTCATTCTCAAAGATTGCACGGGCTTCATTATAAAATCAGATTGCATAGGTTTATTGACTATTATTGATAGGGGGAGTTGTTGTTGAATTGATACATCTTTGCAAGTGTTTTTATTTGTTCAAGGGGAGTATGGTTGATTCCTTTGCCATAGATGTTAAAAGGGGGAGAAGAGATTTAAAGTTTTCCATCAATGCCAAAGGAGGAGTTTGTTGGTAGGGCTTATAGTTTGCACATGGCAGTTTTCACAGTTTTCACAGAGCAGTTTGCATAGTTTGCACAGTAGGGAAGTTTTCATAGTTTGCACAAGACTTGGTTTTGTCATTAATGTCAAACTTTAAAATGCCAAAGGGGGGGTTTATTGGTCAGTTTGCATAGGCATCATGGATCAGTTTGCACAGTTTGTACATGGCAGTTTGCACAGTAGGGCAATTTGCACAGTTTGCATAGGACTTGGTTTTGTCATTAATGTCAAACTTTAAAATTCCAAAGGGGGATTTTGTTGGTCAATTTGCACAGGCACCGTGGATCAGTTTGCACAGGCACAGTGGTTCCTAATTTAGAGGTCAGCATGCCTCTCGACATCCTAAAACGCGAAATTGTGAAGAACCCAGGAGGTGAGCCTTTCGTTATAACTCGAGGTCACATGTGAAACGAACCTTGGAAGAGGAGTTAGCACCCTTTTCTTGAATTTCGGGGATCGTGACTTGGAGTTTCAAAACACTTCATCATAGAAACATTGAAATGTTGAAATGCAAAAACGTCGAAATGCTAAAATCCAAAATGCTGAAATGTGAAACATCGAAATGGCGAAATGCAAAAACACTGAAATGCCAAAATGTCGAAATGTGAAACATCGAAAAGTCGAAATGCGAAAATGTTGAAATGCTGAAACGCTAAAAACTGAAATGTCAAAATGTGAAATGTCGAAACGTCGAAATGCAAAACACCGAAATACCTTTTTGTATAGGTTGTAGTCACCGCCATTGTTCATGTGAGAAGGAGGATCTAGCACCAAGTTAAAGCTCCTTTTTGGAGATTACATGAAGAGACGAGATGTCTTCACCTCAGGATTGCCAATATGCAAATCATGAAAGTGCCTTTTGGTAAAGGCCCATGGTCACAGCCAATGGGCATATGGAGTAAGCAAGAGACCCATCTTCTATATCGAACGGTGCAGATTATATACTTAAACTGATCATGTGGTTATTGTTCTTCTAGATGCCTTGGCCAATAATAATCACTGTAAGATAGTTATTCAGTTATTGTAACTGGATATTCGAAGCCTGAGGGTTCGATTGTATGCTCTGAATGTACAGGGTAGAAATAAGTGAAATTTGGAAAAAGATGAAGGTGTGTGCGTATGGAATTAAGGGTACAAGCATAGCTCCAAAGTAAAATTCATTTCAGTAAATGAAGATAAATCTGAAATAAAATTATATAGGGACAGTGAGGAGAAAATATGGGACGAGAGGATTATGGAAGAAAGATGGCTCTGTAAAATTTGAGGAGAAATTTTAATGCTTAATCTTTGACAGAGAATATAAGAGTTGGTTTGCAGACTCTTAGTGACAGAGAAGGATTCCACGGTGGTAGGGAGGAGCAAGGGGAGACTGTAAAAGTCTCATGTACAAGTTGGTGCTTGTACATCTGGGAGTTGTAGCTTTCATTCAATAGGTGCTAAATAAACAAAGGTAGCAGCCTCATCTGGGTTGTAGCTCAAATAAAATAAGAATGTAAAGAGGAGTTGGAGCTTGCCTTTCATTCATAAGAAGAAGAGGTTTTTCCCTTTTGGGTTTCCTCATGAAAAATCACTATGTCACTCTTTCATTTATGTGATTGTATATTTATTGGTTAAATGTATTACTGCAAGTTAAATGTTAAAGGCATGATTTATTGATTAATAAGTAATCTTCTTATAAAATGAAATAAATTTTATACAACTGATTCACCCCCCCCCCTCTCAGTTGACTTATCCTGTTCAACAGGGGTTGTGGTCGATTGAGCTATGCAGGGCTCAGTTGTAGCTATGCTGGACATAGGGAAGACTCTCATCCCATGTGCGAGGGTTCTTGGAATTATACATGTGCAAGATATGCACGATCATTCGATTTATGACCTCAGTTTGACCATCTATCTGGGGGTGGAAGGTCGTGGATTTGGTGAGCTTAGTGTCTAGCAGTGACCAGAGGATCGACCAGAATGTGTTGAGAAATTGACTATCTCAATCTGAGATAATGGTTTGTGGGATTCCAAAATGTACCCATACCCGTTCAAAGAAGAGCTTGGAAGTGGCTTCTGCTATGATGCTCTTCTTGCAAGCAACCAGAATCGCCATCTTAGAAAATGGATCAACAACCACAAAAACAAAGTCATTTCCCCGCTTGGTGGATGGGAGGCCCGGCATGTAGTCCATTGAGATGTTTTCCCATGGCCTGTCAGGAGTAGGAAGAGGGGTGTACATGCCATGTTTCTTAGTGGTTGGTTTGGAAATAGCGCAGGCAGTGCAAGACCTGATATACTTGCTGACCTCCTATCGAAGTTTCGGCTAGTAAAAATGTTTTTGTAGAATTTCCACTCTCTTTTTGACGCCGAAGTGTCCTTCCACCCGGCTGTAGTGGGCTTACCATCTCATCTTCACTCGCTCACTTGATGGAACACATATATGGCCCAGTCGACACAACAACCCATCCTGAAGATGGAAATTATCGACAACTACCTTTGCACCCAACATTTGTTAGGTGGTGGTGAAGTCTGAGTCTGTCTCATAGAGTTGGGGCCATCCAGAGGTCTCATGGTCATAGGATTCTAGCACTTTGGTGAGTGATGCAACTGGTGGTCTGTTGAGGCCATCAATGACGCGGTTGGTTCTTCTTGTTTTATACTTGATGTTGAGGTGGAATTGCTGCAAGTATGTGGACCACTTTTGATGGCGGTCATTCTGCAATTTTCCTTGTGTCTGCATGAACTGCAGTGGCTTATGACTAGTGTGGATGATTTTCTCCCTCCCAAGAATGTAATGTCTCCATTGGCGGTAGGCTTTCACAATGAATTACATTTCTTTTTCATAAGTATGGTACTTACAGACAACATCTAATAGTGTCTCACTATGATAGGCCATGGGGTGGTCATGTTGCATGAGAACAACACCCACAACATAGTCGAAAGCATCAATCTCAATCTCAAAGGGTTGTTGCGGGTATGGTAGTGAAATTACTAGGGCTGAGCATAAGCGCTGCTTCAAATCATCGAACGCTTGTTGTTGGGGTCGGCCCCATGCAAATTTATCCTTACCACCACCCCTGGTTATTCGGCTGAGGGCCCATGCAATATGGGAGAATCCCAACACAAACCTGTGGTAGAAATTGGCAAGGCGCAAGAAGCTCTGAAGCTTAGTGAGTGTGGTTGGGCTGGCTAGTCACGAATGACTTGGATCTTGGCTAGATCCACATGTACACCATGTTGATCAATGATGTAGCCTAGGTAATGGACCCTCTCCATTCTGAAAGAGAATTTTTCCAAGTTGGCATATAGCTTGTGCTACAGCAGGGTGTGCAGAACCTGTTGAATATGTTGCAAGTGTTTGGCCGAAGTCTTGTTGTAAATGAGAATGTCATCCAGATACACCACTACAAAAGTATTGGTGAATGGTCGCAGAATATTGCCTATCATCCTCATGAAAGTGGTTGGAGCATTTGCCAGACCAAAGGGCATGACCAACCATTCAAAAAGGCCTTCCTTTGACTTGAAGGCGGTCTTCCATACATCAGTCTATTCTATCGGGACTTAGTGGTAGCCAGACTTCAGATCAATCTTATTGAAGTATTTGGCCCCCATGAGTTGATCAAGGAGGTCGTCGATTTAGGGAATCGGGTACCGATTTTTTACTGTGATTTTATTTAGAGCCTGATAATCAATGTAAAGTCGCCAGGTTCCATCTTTCTTTTGTACCAGCGTGATTGGGCTCCTGCAAGGTGATGAGCTGGGACAGATGTGCCCCTTATGGAGAAATTCTTGGATCTGTCGCTTAATCTCCTCATTCTCTAATAGAGAGCGGCGATAGACTGGCCCATTGGGTAGCGGTGCATCGGGGGTCATATCGATGGGGTGCTTGACCTGGAGTGTAGAGGTACCCCAGTAGGTGAGCAGAAGATATCTGATTATTCTTCCATGACCTTATGTACTTGCTTCTACTATGTGGAGAGGTTGGCCACAGAGACCCTGGATGTGGCTGTGATTTTTCTCTCATTCTGAGAGCGAATCACAAAGAAGAAAAACTTCCTCGTCTGAGAGATGACCTTCTTGAATTTCTTAGTAGAGATCAAGGAAATAGCACTAGGTGGGACAGCCTCGGGTATCCTGTACAATTTCCTATTCAAAGTAATAATAACACTACGAGGCCTAGACTCATATACAGCATGACGTTTCCATAAATAAGGTTGGCCCAAAAGAACATCACAAACTTCGAGAGGAGAAACATCACCCAATACCCCGTCTTTGAAGGGCTTGTTGTCGTATGACAGTCGACACTGTTGGCTAATGAGGAGATCACTTCCTTGGCAGAGCCACCAATGGTGTAGGGTTGTGGGTGTGGCGTTGTCGGAAAGGCTAGTCGCTTGATGACCTCTGCTAAGATGAGGTTCTTCTGGCTACCACTATCAATGATGAAGTGTAGCGGGGTGCCTTTTACCCACATCAGTGAATGGAAGAGGCACTCTCCTTCTGGCTCATCTGGTTCACCATGTTGGAGCTTGGTGGTAGCAACGGTGGCACTAGGTTCCACGTCAATGATATGTCTTCCCCTTTCTAGTTCTGACTCAAATTCGGAACCCGCATCTAATTCAAAGAATTTCACTTCAGCCACCAGTGTCTTCTTTGAGCGGCAGTCAGCAGTGTTATGCCAAGGGCTCTTATGGAAGTCGCACCACTTTCCGATATCTTTCTTTGTCTTTCTAGTGTCCTTCTTTGCTTGTAGCTTGGACTGGTTGTCCTGATACTATCCATATTTGCTCTATCCTTTGTTCTGTGGGTTGGGGCCACCCTTTCCTAGATTTTTTTGTGAGGGGTTCCCCAACCCAAATTGTTGTGTCTTTTGTTTGAGCTTCTGCTTGATTTTGATGGCATATTGGTAGGTCGCGCCCAAGGATGAGATGTCTAGAAACTCCATTTCAGTCTGGATGTATCTATGCAGAGCACCACAATACTTGAGCACCAGATGTCACTCTGAATCTTTGATACCCAGCTTGGTGCACAAGGTATGGAAGATATTTGTGACATCTGGCACTGCTTGGTCTCTTTCTTGTCACAGTGTGTTCCATTTGGTATACAAGTCGTAATAACTTCTGATAGGGTAGTATTGTTCCCTAATAACATCCTTGAAGGATTCCCAGGTGGTCATGACTATAAATAATGAGGGTTCCTCTATTTCCTTTTTCTCATAGAAAGTTTCCCACCAATCTTTAACATCGGGAACCGCTTTGAGGAGTGAAAATGTAATATTTTCTCTATCCGAAAAGTTATGGAAAGAAAAATACCATTCTAGTAGATTCAACCACTTATCTACAGCATTTGTGTCTATCTGACCTTCAAATATAGGAATATCGAAGTTTATTTGTACCTTGAAGGGGGCGGTGCCTCTGCTCGAAAAAGATGTGTCGCCTGTTGGTAGTCACCAAAGGATTTGTGCGAAATTATCCATCATCTCATTCCTTTGTTGTGTGAGGGCTTCCTCAATCAACAGTTTGAAAGTGTCTCCTATCCCATCATCTTTCTTTTCTCCTTCTATGAGAGGTTTCTTGGGTTTGCGAGATATTTTTTCCTCAAGAGAAACAAGATCGAGACCTAACTCTTTGTACTCCGACCTCATTGGGGACATGCATTAAGATGACAAGGAGAAGACTGCTCTGATACCACTGATCTGGATTTTATGAGCAGAACTAAATGACTACAAATTATTACCAGATGCTTAACACATAATAAAAGAGATATAGTAAAATTGGTTTTCTATTCAATAAGGAAATCATTTGAAACTATAAAATGCAGCGGAAAACAAGTTTGTTGGAATGTTGGCGGCTTATCTCTGAGAAGAGATGTGACGGCTATGCTCATTCACAAGAAGATGATTGCAATGAGGCTCTCAAGGCCTTTTACAATAAACAAGAGTTTCAAAAACCCTAGACATCCAAAAACCTAACCCTGGGAGATGAAGCTCCAAAAGTCATGTGGGCCTCGTTTGGGTAAGTCAGTACATCAACTTCCCGGGGTCGTAACTTTTGCATACGATCTTTGTTTAAGGCATATGATAGCCCATTGGAAATATCTATTTGAGAACTACAATAGTTGTGCAAAAATTCATGAAATTTTGTGACCAAAACATACCCCAAAAAACATCGTTTAGGGCCTCAAAACGGCTCCGAAAGTTCAGGACCCGAAAAACTGCTAAAAATAGTAAATTATTGAAATTGCAAGAAAGTTGTTTTGAGCCATCTGGAAAAGGTGGGTGGCCACTGATATCCACCTCGATCATGGATCCTATGACCCCACTCCCTTGAATTCAGGAAGCCTAAGAGTATACCATGTTGGATTGTATAGTCCCTCCACTTGGTGATGTTGGTGGACTCTAATTTCTAATTTGACTCTGCGCACTATTGCCATTATTCTGACTACTACTACTCTATCCTCCTTGACTAACTATGATATCTTTTGACAAGTATTCATATTTCATATCTTATTAGGGTGACACACATGGGGTCATGGATTCAACATTGGATCATGTTTGAGTAGGACTTATTGGATCTTCTATTAATGGAATGGATTGAAACCCCTCTTCTTCTCCTCCTGTATATGGTATATCCACGATTTGGACTAGTGCGCAAGGTTCTCTTTCCTCTAGCTCACTATGTTTCTCTTCTCTCTCAGCTCCAATATTTTTCCTCTTGTACCTCCTTCCTCTGTGCAACTCTCCAAACTCGTACTCTTACTCTGGTATACTACCCTCTTGCATCCTCAATCCCTTCCTTCATTTTTCATTGCTTTATTCATTCTCTCATACTATCCTCCTGTCATCCTCTGACTCCCCCTATGTTTGAAAATCCATTTTAACCATCGGACTTCATTATCATCACGTGTTTTTTACATAACAACATTTTTATCCATGCATTTAACGATTTCAAGAACCTCCTACGCAGACCTTTGAAAAAATCTCTTTCTGCAACAATGTCTGATTGAATACAATCTACTGCAAATTATGTAACATAACCCCCTAGTATATTATCCAACCAAAAATCAAATTCTCGAGTATTTGGGTTACTTACCATATTCATTTGTCTTACCAATTCAGGAGTCCAATTCCTCGGCGCTGCAACACTAAACCTTCATGTTTTTCTACCAACCTTTCTAGCTACTTGGATAGAATTTTGGGAAATTTACCAAAGAAAATTTCATGCAGATCGATGAACACATACATTTGCATCCATTTCTTGTCACTCGTCTGCGGGCTCCTATTCTCTTGGAATGAAAATTCTCATTATTTTTGTTCTAACTAGTTCATGATCTCCTTCTTAGTCAGCCTCCAAAACATTCCCTTAATCACAATTTCCCAGTCCCAGCAACAAAACCATTTGTTGGATTAATTTTCCTGTGCATAGGTTGTAAGACCCAAGGTTCGGTTTAACTATGACAAACAAACCCACAAGACATAGGCCCTTTCGGCATCACCTTCTTGTGTAAATTAAGTCTCACCTGAGGTATCTATTGGGACTACAAGAACCGGGATTTTGTACTAGTAAGGGAAAGGAAGGCAAATACTCGAGTCATTATTCCTTCTTCTATCTATGTGTTTTTAAGCTCTAGTTAGTATTACTTCCTTTACGTTCCTCTGCTTAGCATATTTATAATTATTACAGATATTCTTCACAGTTACATTCATGAATATTAGGCCACAATTCATCCATAAACTAGGATAGTCTACAAAGCATAGCAACATAATTCATAAGCACACATAGACAAATGGATACCACAAGAGACAATATCACCTCTAAACTCTTTCTTTATTCATTTTTTTTTCTTGATAACCTACTATTACATTCATGACTCTGGCATGCCCTATTTTTCCAACCCCCTAATCTCCCATCCTGTTACATATTTATACTTTAAAAACCTGGGGCTTAAAACCCTACTCTATTTATCCCAAAACTATTACAATGCATGGATAGTTCAGTTAACTAGTTGTTTCCACTAGTTTCTTCTGCTTCTTGCTCTTCATGCATATTTTTGGTTGTTCTTCTATTTCTGGAATGTTGTTTTGTCATCCTTCTCTTCCGCTTTCTTCTCTCACTCTCTTTCTTTATTCTACTGTCTATGTGTTGTCTTCCTCCTATGTGCTTTCTTCTCTCTGCACACTTTCTTCCTTCTGTGCACTTTCCTTATACTTATTTTTTTCTCCCAATATTGTATCCAAAACTCCATGTCCAACAATAAGTATGAATCAATTGTCTTTCGAAGGTGCCCCCAATGATCTTCTTATAACAAACACACTTGTTGAAAGGAAACATGCATGTTGAAAAGAAAAGATAGGAGTGATGAGGTTATCATAAGTATGAATCTACTATATTCTAAAGGCTCCCCCAACAATATACCCTGTAAAGGTTGAGGTTATTAGAAGTATGAATCAACTTCCTTTTGAAGGTGCCCCCAATGATCTACTTCTAAGAAACACACTTGTTAAAAGGAAACACACTTTCTGAAAAGAAACACACAAGATGAAAAATAAACACACATGATCCAGATGGATGTAAATGGCCTCCCACCTATTCCAACTGGTTCATTTTGGTAATTTTCCAGTTTGGAATTTTTTTCCTAGTTTTCGGGTCCCTGACTTCGGGGGTCGTTTTGAGGCCCTATACAACGTTTTTAGGGCTCGCCACAATCATAATGTATAATAATTCAATCCTAATGAAAACATGTGTAGTCCTCTGATATACCTTTTCAATAGGATATTGTGCGCCTAAACCAGAGATCGTATGCAAAAGTTACGACCCCAGGAAGTTGTTGTACTAGCTTACCCCAACGGGGCCCACATGAATTTTGGTGTTTGATCTCCTATGGTTAGTTTTTTGGATGTCTAGGGTTTTGGAATTCATTTTTATTCTAAAAAGGCCTTCAGAGCCTCATTGTAATCATATTCTTGCAAATGAGAACAATCGCCACATCTCTTCTCATAGATAAGCCGCCACCATTCTAGCAAGCTTGTTTTCCGCTGCATTTTATAGTTTTAGCTTATTTCCTCATTTGATGGGAGAACTCAATGCACTGGAGACCATTTATTCCTAAAGGGTATTGATCCAGATGGATTTTGGTGGCCTCCCACCTATTCCAACTGGTTCATTTTGGCAGTTTTCGAGTTTGGCAGGTTTTCCTAGTTTCTGAGTCCCTGACTTCCGGGGCTGTTTTGAGGCCCTAAACAACGATTTTAGGGATCTCCACAATCAGAATATCGGTGAAGTTATATTATGACGATAACATGTGTATTCCTTGGATAGGCCTTTCAAACGATCTATCGTGCGCCTAAAATGGAGATCGTATGAAAAAGTTACGACCCCGGGAAGTTGATGTACTAGCTTACCCCAACGAGGCCCATCTCCTAGGGTTAGGTTTTTGCATGTCTAGGGTTTTGGCATTCATGTTTATTGTAAAAAGGCCTTCAAAGCCTCATTGTAATCATCTTCTTGTGAATGAACACAGTTGTCACATCTCTTCTCAGAGATAAGCTACCACCATTCCAGTAAGCTTGTTTTTCGCTACATTTTACAGTTTCAGCTTATTTCCTTATTGAATAGAAACCAATTTTTACTGCATCTTTTTTATTTTGTGTTAAACGTATTTTAATAATCTATATTCATTTCATTATGCTCATAAAATACAGATCAACATAGGATGAGGTTATTGGAAGTATGAATCAATTGTCTTTTGAAGGCACCCCCAACAATATACTTCTAGGAAAACACACAGGCTGAGGTTATCTGAAGTATGAATCAATTGTCTTCTGAAGGTTCCCACAACAATCTAAAAACTAGTGCTAAACGTACTATGTGACTTTAATAAATTCCTTGGAAACATTGCCAAAAATGTTGGGTCAAATAATTTCTTTTCAAAAGAGAAAACAATCATTTCACCAGACATAAAATTATCAACCAAGGATTAAATATGATTTACAATTTATTGTGGAAAATATATGCAGGATGCAACTTCTATTCCAACACAAGTTCATTTAATGTGCAATTATAGTAAATATCTAAGAGAAACAATTCCTTACAAATTAAGGCTATCTATTGTAATGAAATCAAATCAGTAATCAATACTAAGATGACAACAAATCATTGAATGTATAAGCATAGAATTATCACATTGTAATTAAAAGTCATATTAACAACTAATTGCCAAATTGGTGTAACTAGACAACTAACTATGTTAACTAAGCTAGCATATGTTCTAAGGAGTTGGCCCTACCTCCCTGTAACAAAGTATAATTTATTTCATCATAAATTGGACTTGTGCTCCAAGAGTCCTCCTCTGTAGAATGAAGAAGGAACTATTTGTATACATAAATTTTCTTGAAACTAAAATAACAAACAATAAATGTAGATCCACAAGTTTCTCATGTGGTTTCCACAATTTATTAATAAATAGTGACTCATACATGATTTCAATATCATTGCTAACAACTCGAACTAATCTTCTCTAAAACTTCCAAGGTTCTTGTTGTTGATACTGAGAGGGGGGTGAATCGGTATCAAGTACAATTTAAAACCTTTTTCAACTTATACTTAAACCATTCAACTATATCCAATGAGCAATGAACAATAGTATAAGAGTTGCACCAATACACCAAAATACACCATGCACAATATATGAGAAATAATCAATAGTTATTGTTAAAGGGAAATAATGACTTCCAAAGGTAGCTACAGATTCCAAATGTAAAGAGAGGGATAAACCTCCAAGAGTAATATGCAATACTCCTTGCCCCTTCCTTCCACCCAATAATATATGAGAGATAATAAAACTTTACATTAAATCGTCACCATCAACCAATCATCACATAGAACCTGATAATGCTTCCTGAGACTTCTTCAATTTTTGCAATTATTCAATTCTTGGAGTACTCTGATCCTATAGATAATATTACTCAATGTATTCTCTGAAACTCCTCCAAGTTTCACTCCTTTAATCCTCCCCAAAAAGAAGTTATAGAAAGAATGGTAGACTTTATTCAATTCTGGTCTATTCAGGAGACCGAACTTGTACAGAATGCCCCACGCTCAATATTTAACATCCAATTCTAAAACTCACACACATGAAACTAAATTCCATACTCTTTCCAATGAAATTTTCCCCACGTCATTTGGATTCTTGATGAAGAAGTTATGAATTTTTTACATGGAACACCTGTTTATTGACTAGCTTCAGGACTGGTCACAAACCCTATCTTCCACAGAGTGTATCTCCATAATTATAGTGAATAAAGAGCTGAAATTTTTACCAGAGGTACCTTGATATGTCTTATCAATACCATAGTGATTTCACCATCTGAATAGCTCTAGAAAAAAAGTTATAGTAAAAATGGTAAGATGACCTGAAAATAACATACCTTAGAACACATCACCAAAAGACTTCATCCTCCCTTGAAATCTAGCCTCCTTTACTTCTTATTTCCTCTGAAATTCGACTTGTATCAAAATGAATGTATAATGATGTTTATTTATACCATTTATGTCACTTAATTTTAACATTAGGGCCGACCTGACACTCTCTTACTTTGTAATTATTTTCTTTAATTATCTTCAGGGCCTACATGTACTTCCTTCTTCAATTCACTTTGTCATCTTCAAAAATTCATTTCTCCTCGACCATGAGGATCCACGTGATGTGCCACATACCACCAGAAACAACATGATGTATACTATCCATTCATGGTTGTTGTATATGCATGTGCATTTTCCTTCATGTCCAAATACCTTTATCAATCTTGCGGTCCAAAACCCATGACTAGGGTTGACATCAATGGCAATAACCAATCTTCCAACAATCTCCTCCTTTGTCAATGATGGAAACACTCATGCTCCCCCTATCATCATGTTCAATGATGGAAACACTCATGCTCCCCCTATCATCATGATCCCAATTTCTCTCCCCCTTTGACATCAATGGCAAAGGTTAAGGCTGCTCCCCCTGAGTTTAATGGAAAAATGTAACTCTCTTCTTTGGGGCTGCTCCCCCTGAACATGTGGCACTCAATAATACTTCATCCTTATTTTT
>ML821280.1:154331-177395 GCA_009831015.1 Picea engelmannii
AAAGAGATATTGGATAGGTGGAGAAGGACTTCCATTTAGATATCTAGGCCAAATGAAGAGAGAGAGAGAAAGCATGCAGTAGATGGATCAGGTTGTCATAGGACAATGCAGGTATTTTGGTACATGTTGCATAGTTAGCGTGAGTATTAGTTTACAGGTCACATGGATAGTGCAAGTATTATGTTATAGGTCGTGTGGTATAGTGCGGGTATCAATGCATAGGTCATGTTGTCTCCATACAAGATTGTATAATAGTTTTGGCAGCAGATCATCCATTCAAGTTTTGATGTACTTTCTCTCTTTTCTATTTGGGCCATTTTCATAGTAAGGGATCCCTTATAAGATTTGAAATTATTTGAATGATATGCTTAGTTGATGGGAAGAATATATTTGTGTATTGTGGTTGAGTTTTTTGTTTTCCAATATTGCTTCCACTATCTTTACTTCAGTTGAATATTCCAACAAGTGTATGTTTTTTTGTGACCCTCTAACTTGATTTACAGCAAGGAAATCACTAGATAACAAGATAAATAGGTGTCGGAGTGATGTCCATTTGATGTATCTTGGGTGGTTGAGAGGGATGGCTATTATTTATTTTTTAACTCGAAGCATGAGCACATGAAACCCTGGAGTACTTCCCCACATTTTTTGGATGGTAAAAAAGGTAAACCGTTCAACCTAATTACAGGCCTAACCCGGTGGGGACATTAAGTTAGGCCCTATATAGGATCCTGGCCAGGGATTCCACTTGAGATAAACCACCAGGATGGAGGAATGGTTGGCATCCTCCCCTCCCAGGTTCAATTCCTTTTAAGTGACATGGGATGCACTTAATGGGTTTATAATATACTCTTGTTTTTTAGTATGTTTCTCATGTTGTTGAGAAATTAATATCTCACCAATCCTGGCCTCCCCATGTTCTCTCATGTATTTTTGGGGGGGTTTCCATGGATGTATAAATCTATTGTTCTTCGGTGCCATGAACCACATGTAAAAAAAAAATAGGTGCCAAAGTAGGGATTTCAAGAAATCTTGTCTAATAATTCCAATATTTTTTCCACATCCAAGATAGTTGATGAAGATCCAAATCCATGGCATATCTTGGTGTTTGTGAATTGATTTTCTTGGATCCATATAATTTTCCAAATGTGGATTCACAAAATAGAAGCATACTGATAATACTAGAGTAGCAACACCACCGATAATACTAGAGTAGCAACACATGAATAAGACTAGAGTAGCAACAAATAATAAAATGTATTTTTCTCAAAATTACAATCTGGGTTTTTGAGATATTTTGAATATTGACCTATGTTGACTTGATGATGCCTCATATAGAAAATATCAAGTACCCACTTCGTATATTTTCTTTGCAAGGAGTAGCAACAAGTGAAAATCGGTCCTACAATGATCAAATAACTAACCCCTTTTTCACAGATAAATAAAAGCTATGTTATTTCTCTAATATTTAACCATAATTCACATGAAATAGTAAAGAAATGCAAGGGAAAAAACTTTGGGTCTAAATCCCAAACACAAGCATTAAAACATACTAGCACAGGGTCATAGGTAAGTGAAAAGGAATAAAAATAGGGGAAAGAGGATGTAAAAGGATGGCATTTATGTGGCCCAACAAAATCCATAATTTCATCCTTCTCCTTGTCTTAATCTATTCTTGGAGAATGAATGTCATCTCATTTTCCTAAATTTTATATGGTTGGAGGTGAAATTCCTTCAAGGAAGACTTTGGTTCGTAAATCTTCAAAGAAACCAAGGATAAGGGGTAGAGAACTAGAAGAGGGATCTAGCTCACCTCAGGGAGGGGAACCACAAACTACGAAGGGAGGAGAATCGGTCATCAAGTTTGTTATCACTCCAGGAAACTCTCCTAGGTTGTAATTCAGAGATGCCTGGTAACTTAATCTTTTTGGAAACTATTTTCTCAAATATAGGTGTGGGTTTGGATCAAGATGAATATCTAACTCACTGGAATGTATCACAAGAATGTCTAAGGACATTCAAACAATGCAAGGCCTTCAAGAGCTATTATCAGATAGGAGTATATCAAATAGATGAGAAACTAATCAATTAACCAGAACATACATATAGAAAACAATACATATGATGGGTCAAGCAACTAGTAAGGTTACTGATGATCCTTTGTTCACTAATCAAATGGTGAGATGGCAGTCACCTATGGACTATGTAAACAAAAATAAATAACATAGTTCAACTCATAAGCATAAAACTGAAAAGGAAAAGAAGATCTGACAATATCAATGAAAGAAGCTCGTTGGCTGAATATATTATAGAAAGAGTTTGATCACAATAGCAGTATAGTTTAGAACTCAAAATCGAACCCCATTAGTTCATCTTCTATCTTTAGCTTTATAGCTTTACAATACAATTTTGAGATCCTAAAAGCATGGATCAAATATGCTAAAGATAGAAAGTCAAAATTCAGTTTGCAAAAGATATGGAATGATCCACAAAAATGAGGTCAATCCTAGATTTTATGGTCTTCATCTCTTGTAGAGTCATGGTGCAGTGCAGAATAGCCTTCCAAGGCTGAGTGATGACTCTTTCAAGAGATACAATTCGAATTTGTTGAGATTTGCAAAAAATCCAATCTGTTTCCACCAAAATAGGTGCCAAAATCAACTTGGCTACCCTTTCTAATCCTTATGTACCAAAAATGGATCTTGAAACTGAATATATAATTCATCATCCATCCATCATGAGTGTTTTTAAATGATTTGGATCAGAAAAACCTCTATCTGTGAAAAAATTCAATCATTCTAGCAGTGACAGGCTTTCGGTGGTTAACATAGAAGACTTATGGGTGATTTAACTACCGAAAGTTCTGCTTTCAGTGGTTAATGAATAGTCATCCTGTTCGCCTAAACCACCGAAAATTTAGCTTTCACCAAAATTTCAAAATTGCAAAATTGAAATACCTTGCTGATTTGCTGAAGGTTCAAGGTCTTTTTGGTGATGCTTCTCCTTCTTGGTGCAGGGTTGGAATCCTCCATCAGTTTAAGTCTCTGAGCCCATGTCAGCTTGTAGTGCATCTAGCTCACCCATTAATTCATCCTCGTCAATGTCATCGGGCATACTATAGCTTCTCTCAAGTGAGTCTTGGATTTCAGAACTTATGTTCATTAAATTCATCATCACATTCTGCATATGTTTAATTATATAAAGCAGGCCTTATTGTTATGGATGGGTTTGGTTGCAATGTTTTCTCTTCTTCAAGGAACAAATCCTCTAGGCCTTTTCAAAGATACATTAGCTGGTGAGTTGGATATTGTTGTTGTAATTGTGAAATTCCTTGATGTCGTTTTGGTGTCTGTTGTTCAAATTGATGTGACCTTTGTTTTTGTTGTTTATGAAGCTGCAAATGGTGTTCCTGAATCACAACAGTAGGTGGAAGATGCTGAAAATGTTCATGATTATGTACAGGAGTTGATGGATGACTACTCTTCTGCAAATTCATATATGGTTGAGTGTATGCATGTGGCAATGGTTGATTCCAAATAATAGCTTGCAAGGCATTGCATATCAATCTCATTGTCAAAGTGACCAATGTTACAAACAATGGTGATGTTCTTCATTTTCCTCATATGATCAACTTAAAGATATCCTTATAACCAATGGTTGTCACAAAAATATCAGCAGAGCTAACTACATCTTCTAGGGTGAGAACAGGAATACCTTCCATAAGAGCTTGGAGGGCACAGATAAGATCAATCTCTATAATAATGACCTTAACTCCAGCAACCTTCATGGTTTCGGCACAACCCTTGCCAAAATTTCCATACCCATACACAACAGCAACCTTTCCAGCAATCATGACCTCTGTATTCTCTTTCCATGATCAAGAAGCATACCAAAATACAACTTAAGAAAAAACTCACCATAAGGAACGTTACAGCCACCATCTCTACGGAAAAAGGTAAGTAAAAACACAAATAAGTAGCATGATTTAAATGCTATAACAAGTATTCTTTAGAAATTATACATCAGTGCAACAGCCTCTTGGACCATTGGCCCTATAACATGGACAAATTAATATGTATCTATGTGTTCTTCCTCCCAGGAATTTGAGGCAGCCTGTTCATGTGCTAGTTTTCTAACAAACGAGATGAACAACTTCCAATTTTCAGGCTAAAACAAATGTTGGTTCATTCTCAAGTGATTAAATGCACACATGGGTTCAACTGTGGTGTTTCAGGCATCTTCTGGCAGTCGGAGATTGGCATTCTTAATGATCTGATTGTGTGCATCTTGATCAAATCTGGGAAGAGCATTTTCCCCAGCAAGACGGACCCCGACTTTTTGAGTTTCAAGGATGACTTGCTTGATCAGCTTCTCTGGGGAACAATGTGCATCTCCTAGCTGTTGTATGCACTCGATTGACAATAGTTCTGCCTATTCAACACAAAAAACACCTAGACACCTGTAACCTCAAACTTATCAATCTTAGCGTTCAACAAGGGTTTGGTATATTGCGTGATTTGTGGCCTGACTCGTGGTACCATAGTATTTTAAAATCATTTACCCAGACATCCTTTTGGCATCTGTTTGAAATGCTTCGATAATTAAGAACAAACTGCAATTGGATTCTTCACACTCTTATCTATGTGTCAATACCCTCGACCATTATCTATGAGTCATATGGAACAAAGATTGATGTTGCGCTGCATTTTATGTTGTCTTGAGATTGACTCGAGGTTAGGCTTGGGCCTTGTGTGGCATATGGATTAGATTGATAGACTAGATTTGTGGCCTGAAAGTTAGCATAATAACCTAAGAATAGGTCATAAGCTTTTGACTCATGACTTGGCATGTGGACAACCCGTGGAAAAACTTAATCCCATGACTTGATTCATGTGTGACTTGTGAACATGAGCTAAGTTTTTGGCTTTAAAAGTTGAACCTTTGTGACTTAGGATTAGATCACTTTGATCACACATCATAATATTAGAGAATATTGCTAAAATATGAAAAGCATTAGAGGTTAGGGTTTTTAGGAAATATTGACAAAGTTTTGGAATGCAGGTTATAAACGGAGTCAGAAGAGTATGGAGCAATCATGATCAGTGAAGACCTAATGAGGAAATTGAAGATATGAACAATGGTGAATGACCAAGAAAAACAACAATTTTAAGCATGAATGAACAGAAATGCCTCAAATTTTCAATGTCATTTTTAGGAGATAACAAAGTTACCACTAAATAAACTATCTATGTAGGTACCTTTGTATGGATACATGGAGCCTAGTACAAGAAACACTAGTAGACAAGTACATATCCTCAGATTGGAAAGAGGTAGAGAAAATAAAGGTCAATTCTAAGGTAATTATTTTTTTCTCCTTTTCATTGGAGGAGAAGATCACAAATCAAGGAGCCACTTCAATCAAGGAAGCATAAGAAGTAAGAAAAGTAGAGAAATAAAGGTTAAAGGAAGATAATGAGTGTAAATCCATGCAATAAGAACAAGAAAAGATTCTGAAAGAACAAGAACTGCAAAGGAAGATAGAGGAAGAATTCAAGAGAAATCAAGAAGAATATATTTCTCAACAATCACTTGCTAAACAAAGAAGAGAGGAAAAAGAGGATTAGACGAAGAAAGTTTTGTTAGAGCAAAGGAGGAAAGAAAATGAAGAAAGTGATAGGAAGGAACTAGATGGATAGAAAAGAGTAGAAGAATAATTAGCATAGCAACAAAGGAAATCTCAAATAGAGTAGGAACAAAAGGAAGAGTTTAAGTAGAAAGGGAAAAGGAGGAAAAAATAAATATGGAACAAGAAAAGACTCAGATAACTCCCAAAACTACTAATGTAATTGATATGTCAAAGGATGAAGAAGAAGTGGTGAAGTCGGGTGTTCCCATAACTAATTAAATATTTCATGCCACTAAAAGGCTTGCTCGATACTTTCCCGAGGAGGAGGATACAAAAGGATATGAAGGGGATACCATGGAGGAAATATCACAGGATTGGTTCATGGTTAAGATAAGGATCATACTAACATTCCAATTGAGGGGGGCACCAATCCCAAGGAATCCAAATAAACTTCAAAACCTCAAGATCCCCAACAAACCCAATCATTTGGGGAAGGTCGAGATACTCAAGGAACTAAATATGCAACATTGAAGCATTAGAAAAAAGAGGATAAATCCTCTACACGGGAACATATTTTGCAACAAGATCAATCAATTGGGAAGACTTAAGAAACCCAAACAATTGAAAAAACTCAAGAAACTCAAACAACTGAGAGAATTCATGAAACTCAATCAAGTGGGAAAAGTGAGGAGACTATGATGGACCAATTCCATTCTCTTGGCAATTAGAAGAATATACTCTCTTGGGGAGATCATCCCATTCCCCAAAAAATCGATGAAGTAGTTGATTTAGAGTCTCTTTCATATGGTTGAAAGAGGAATTCAATCACAAGAAGAACACAGAGGAAAATTAATCTAACTATGGACAATGGCATACTCTGCACCTCTGAAGAAGTCATTTTTTTATGTGATAAGAGCTCGGATGAGTGAGTTGATCTCAACATGAATTTCTATTTCGCATGCCTAGCTAGACAAGCCCATGGAAGTAGAGAAAGAGGTATAATATGTAAGGAAATAATTGGCATCACTCCACCATCAAGTTCAGTATTATTAGGAAGTCGAAGGAACTTCTATTCTTGTCAAGGACCTCCTTGATGGACATGATAAACGTCAACAAATTCAAGAAACTTTTCTGAAGAAGGTGGTTGAATTTCAAGAAGAAACCCTATTTTTGGTGATATCACATAAATAAGTACTCTGGTTGAGTGAAAAAGTTTCTAAGGCTTTGAACCAAGTTGAATTCATCAGTGAAATCCAGAAGAACTAAGGAGAAGAATACCACAACATCGAAATTTTAATAGATGATAGTATAGTCAGGATGCACTCAGAACCACAGTACTAGGTGGATATCTTTGAGGAGCCAAGGAATCAAATGGTAGAATAATGGTCCACTTGTAATAGAACAAGGAAGAATATAAATCGAGAAATGATCAACCTCCAGCTGCCAACATTCAGATCACCTAAATATTTTTGGCCAATTGAATAGGTATTGGTGGGTTTCAAATGAACCATCAATGAATATCAATTAGAGGTAAAAAAACAATAACTACAATTGAACATAGTCACCTACAGAAGTTTTCATTTGGGTCAATCAAGACTGTTGATAGAATGTATCAATTGACACCCAAAATGGAGAGGTATACTCAACGATATAAAGAAAGAAAGGAAAACATGAGTATCCAAATGGATCATCACATATTCCCTTTTTACTAGAGATGTGTCGATCTGTATTCATAACATGTATTGATGTGCATGCAAGTCCTAATACTATTATATCACACAAGACATCTTGACTCACTTCTAGTTAGAATTCCTCAAGTTTTATGTTTACTAAATTTACTATTTTTGGAAAAATTGTAATGCAAATAAATAAAGTGATCGAATTCTAGAGAAGGGACCTTTGGTTTTGGAGAAATTGTTCTGGAATGTAATCTAAGAATTATTTCAAATATTAATTTAGAAGCTCTACAGGAGCCAAGAAGTTTTTTTAAACCACTGTATGCGTTGATTGTATTGTAGATTATTCTATGAACAAATATTATGTCAGACATGTCTAGTAATGATTTCAATTCTGGTAAGTTATCTTGCATGATTTCATGAGTTGCTAAATGTGAATTTCAATATTTATTTATTTATTAATTTCTCAACCTTTATAAATTCTAGTTTTTCTATTTAGCACAATAATAATTATATAACCAATTTTGTAATCACTAATGGAATGAATGAAAAACTATTATATGTTTCTGGGGAATATCTTGTTAGCTATACATTTCAATATAACTATTTCTATGAAGAACAAAGTATAATTGCAGGACTAATACCGTCTATTGTCATTTGAAAGTTATCTTTTGAAAGAAGAATCTCTCTCTTTACATTTGTATTCCCTGAAGGTGTTTATGCAGTAATGTTTCTTGATAAGATTATTTCTTAGAGATATCAAAGCTATTGATTACTTTCACTTACTATTCCTGAGGGTTACCCTTTGGTAGCCAACTTCTTTAAACTTCTTAGATTAGGATCTATTTCTCGTATTAATAACCTACATCATAGAAAATATAAATTAAGTAGGATGGCACTTTAATTGATATATAAAGTTCATTGAAAGGTTTCCTGACCATAATCCGGAGGATTATTCCATACTAAATAAGGAATATTCTAATGGGGCCTCTTCCTTGGGTTTAATCCCTACTATTGAGTCTAGGGAATCCAGCACCCTCGACACATTGATAGGGTGGGTGACCATAGATCTCACAAAAGGGGAAAGGGTGATTAATCCATGTGCAAGTGGTATGTTTCTACGTGGTTTGATTGTATTTTTGGTAGGGACTATGAGTTCCCCCAACATCACTAGAATTTCCCCCATGCCATGGGTGTTTCTAGTGTGTGGTCCTCTTCTTAATCTTAATGAGTGTTGGGTGGACAATATGACTTTGACACGGGGGGGAGAGAATTCAGTATAAATTGGGGACAAAAGGATGAGGATAAGTTAACATGTGGGAAAACATATTATGTTTCCCAATTCCATCCATGAGGATCTTCGCAAGGTGGGGGTGGTGGTGGGTATTTTTTTGTAACACCTACCATATTTATGTTCTTTAATAGGAAGGGCCTCTAGATGAGTTTTTTTAGTAGTAATTCCTAACAAAGTTGATATGAACAATGCTCATCCAAGCAATGATGCACTCATAGGTGACTATGAATGGGAAGGTCGAAATGGAAAATCAGTAAGACTAGGAATACCTCCCAACACTAGTGGTAGGCCTTACTGGAATCTAGAATGCTTGTGTAACAATGGGTCCCCTATAATTTTAAAATTATAGTACAATGGGTGCCTACCCCTGAAATCCTAACCTATACTAAGAGATTTTTTTATGACCTCAAGATGGAGGATTTTAGTGTGTTCTTTAGAGTTTTTTTTTTAAGTTTGATATTAGGGTCATGAACCAATCTGCTTTCTTAAGGGTGTGGTGAAGGATGTTGTCAAAGCGACTTAGTTTTTATGATTCTCCAATATTTCTTTTGGGTGCAAGGGGAAAAGCATACTCAATAAAGGTGTATCTTCAAATCCTTTATGTGTGAGTGAATATGTGTGCAAGTGTAGAGTATGAAAATATCTATGGGTGTGATTGGAACATGTGGACATTGTGGGGTCCATTACTTCCTCGTAATTAGACACAAGATGTAATTTTCAACCTTGCAAAAAATGGAAGTTTGTGTGAAAAATAAAACTATTCCTAGGTTGTCAAGATATGAACATTTGGGGTCCTTTCAAATAATTTAACTCCCTAAGTGTTTTTGTATTGCAACTACTTTAAAAACTACTCTATATTGTAAAAACATGGGGACAATGGTGGTCCTTTCAATTCTTTAAACTTCCTAGTATTGAATTGCAAAACAAGAACATGAAGAAGTGCACATATGTGGGTGTGTTTACTCCAACTGATTAATTTTGTAAATGTTGTTTGAATTCCAAGGGAGATGAAGATATATTTCAACCTTCCTGATTGACCAAGATCACCCTAATGCGCGAGGTAGAGAGTATACTAAGTTGATAAGATTCACTCTTATTCCCAAAAAGGTAAAGTGATGAAATGAAAAAAGATATAGTCAATAGTTCATGTGCTTAGGAATCCATCCACATGGAAAGGAACAAAAACATGGTTCTTTTTAGACTCCCTACCAAGATAGGTTGACTAACTACTTATGCAAGAATGGACAAAAAAAACTAATTTTTAAGTGTTACAAAGTGCAAAAAAATAAATCCTATCACATAATTTCAAACCAAAATGAAAATTAGCAAAAAATGTGTGAGGAAGGTGATTCACATGGGTTGTTTTGTGGAAACTAGCATTGATATCCTAGACATGAAATGGCACAGTGGCATGATCTACACATGTGTTCTTTCGAAAGTCGTGTAGATTCATGTGTTGCGAAAATGAAAATTATGCTCAGGTGAAGGCCTAAAAATCTAATTTAAGGTCATAGATAGGCCATTTTGGAATCCATCAAAACAAATCAAATGAGAGGAGAAGCTCCAACAACCTAGAAAGGGTGATTTATTAGTTAGAAAACTAAGTAGAGTTGCCAATCTATTTCGTTGTTTTTCTCACTTTGGTGAGAAAAAACAACCTTGGTATAACTAACATGAAATCTATATAATAGGTAAATGGTTAGAGTTTTTCCATAAGCATGAATACCATTGCAAATACAAAATGAAAGGAAAAGAAATAAGTGGACATCATGAAAATTACACCAACAATTAAAAGAAATACCAATGAAAAATGTTTGTTCCTACATTGTAGAGGATGAGTAAGTGTAAGTGATATAGATTGGATCATTATATTGTTTGTCATCTATCTCGATCATTTCAAAGTGGAAAAAATTGAAGTAATCAGCTTGTAGGGCCATTTTAGTGGCAAGTCCCAGTTTGAAAAATTGGGGTCCAAAACCTTTCAGGGCCATTTTGAGGCATCAAACAACATTTTTGGGGGTTAAAACTTTCCAAGCATAGCTTGGATCCCGTGACACTATTATACACATCGAGACATTTACAATGGTGCAAAAACCACATCAATTAGCATTCATATGAAAAATGTATGCCTCCCACAAGTTTACCTATCATGTTGACCACCATGACTACACGAGAGGATGCCACATCATCCCTCGTTACTCATGTATATGGGGATAGACACATATGTAATTTCAAAAATATTATAGAAAATACAAAACCCTATCATAATTGAGGTTTAAGGAATTCAAAAACCTATCCCTAGATGGTTATTAGGCTATGTTAAATATCGGGTCACTAGGAGGAGAAGGGGTTCCATTATTTTGCATTGTATCTTGTTCCATAGCTGAGAAAAACATTTGAGAGTGGAATTATGTGAGCATAACAGAGGAGGAGAGATTCTCTAGCATCCATACATGCCACGGGTCAAAGGCAGCTCCACAGAGAGTGCCTCATTCTTTGTGCTTGCATCATTTTTATACCAGAGAAAAGAGAGAAGAGAGGACTCATGTTCTAGATGGGTTTTCTCCCGTATTAGGTTTCCCAAGTCATATATTATGTTTATTTTTGGATGGTGTGATTGTATTTTATTTTTCTCATTTTAACTATTTCATGAATAAGAAGAAAAATCGGTAACTAAATATTATGGAAATCTAAAGGAAAAATAACCTTAATAATAAAGATTTCAATTATTTATTAGATATTTTGTGATGAACTGTTCCAGTGGAATATCCACGACATTTTACGGATCAGTAAGTGGGCTCTCCCTTCCTCCTTGGGAGGGTTTTTTTGTGTTCCTTGGAATTCCCCTATATCTCTAACAAAGAAGTGTGAATGAACTCTTCATGGGAAAAGACCAGACACTAGTTGGTGGCTATGTTTGCAAACAATGATGGCTTAAGAATGTGACTTTCACAAATCATTTAGACAACATAACCTTTCATAATATTCTCTTGTTTGAATGTTGTCCCATGGCTCTTATTTATAGAAAACATTTAAGCTCTAACTAGTTCCAAGTATGAATGGTGCCCTTTGGATTGTGATTCCTAATGTCTTGAAGAGACGTAGAACCACCAAATCACCAACCTTCAATGGGTATGGAGCTCGAGGATGCCTTGTATTCTTACATTTGAGTACCCTTGATGGGATTTTTTGTATTTATTGCATTGAATGTGGTTGAGATTTCATGTCAGGAAGAATTGCACGATTATTGAAGGATCAATTGCACATGCCCACAGATCATGCAAACCCCAAACTATAAATTCATGCAAATGCATTAAAATCCAATTTTTATAGTTTTTGTTCCCCTGTTGAAGGTGGTGCATAATTTCCATGGAATAGCACTCTATTATGGTGTATTAATGACTCTTCCGGTGATCACCTATAGAGCTTTGTGAGAAATTTTTTGGTGATAACAATAACCCTTGATATTTATAATCCCTAATATCACCCTTAATATGTACAACCCGTTATGTTTATAAACCCTTAAAAATAAATACACCTATAACCTCTAACACTAACCCTTAACCCCTATAATCTTTATAACTACTAACTCACAAGCTCGCATAACCCATTGCCCCATTAAACCATATAACCTTAAATAATTAATCCTTATAACATTTAACTTATAACCATGCATATATCTAACTCGTAAGATATATAATTCATAATATAACCCCAAATATCTATAACCCTTAACTTATTTAAAAGCTAAACCTTATAACCATTAACCTCTAATGCCTCTAACCCATATAACCACTAACCCTTATAACCATTAATGTAACATCCCCTAGCCCATCTGAGGGACATTACGATGTGGAATACTCATAAAAATTAAATTTATGCTAACTAAATTAATTCATTTACAATCAACTAATTTATTGTAGCTTCCAGCTACGAGTTAAAACATATTTAGCTACTTTCTACAACCATAAATTAGAAGCATCTACAACATGATAATAATCAACATGAACTGCAGCTAAGAAGCTTATTACATTAGCATATAAATCATTCCCATTTACACAAATTTCATGCATAACAATAACACATGTAAATAACTCAGCAACAAGATAAAACACTTATCTTTAAACAAGAGTTGTGAAACTAGTTGCTTGGTACAGACGTTCCACCCAACCATAGACTTGTTGTTCTAGATCTCAACAGCAAATCATCCCCAAGCTAAGGCTATTAATCGAAAAAATAGGGTGGTCTCTCACAGTCCACTCACAACGCATAAAACTCACAGCCCATTGTTATCTTCCTACAACTATCTTGATTTTCCACCATCTCTATTCCTCTTGACCTGCCTAACCCAAGGAATGTACCCCTTCACTGATCGCATTCCCTCGGGTGTCCCATTCATTTATCATGGTCTCTATGGCACAAGTAACCAGGAATCTCTCAGATGGGAACTCAAGGGAACTTGTTGCCATGAAAACTATTATTAAACAAACATCAAACATCGGTTGCTTTAGTGAAACTCACACAAGAGTTCACTCTTTAGGCCTAACAACCTGGTTCTTCAATTTCCAGCTCCAAATATGCTCTATATTTCTCTAAATTTTTCCCTCCATGGTTGCACCAGCTCCAATCTCTCTTTCTTTCTCTCTACTTGCTCCTCATGCACAAAAAATCCATGTGTAAAATTTCTCCCTCTCCCCCATACGAATTTCCTCTCTTTGGCTTTCCTTTCTTGACTCACACTCTTCCCCAAGCTGATTTTACTTAATCCCCATGTTCCTAATAAATTTGGTATGTGACTACTCACACCCACCCTCTTACATGTATTCAATGATTGTCTTTGGGAACACTCAATCAGAATTTGGAAGGTTCATATACAAATAGCAAATTTAAGGAAAATGGGTTGGATTAATATTATTGGGTAATTCCCCCTTGGAACCCTCTTGGCCATTATCCTATAAACTCCCCCATCTCTTGCCCATGTCCCCTTAGTAGCTGCAATCAAATTTAATTATTAAAACATAGAAATAAAATTCACATATTGCATCGCTTGGTCGTAGCCACACATTATATCTACATAAGAATTAATTAAATCGGGGATTACAGTGGGCATGTTACATTCCCCTTCCCCTACAATTTTTCACTTTCCTCAGTTCACTCTATGTCGATATACATATATGTAAATTTACATCACAATACTTAGAAAATTAAAAAAATTTCAATTTAACAACTCCAGCAGCAGTTCCAACCATAATCTCATGTTCCTCTCAACTCGTCGACCCAAGGAATGCACCATTCGTTTATCAAGGATAATCTAAGGGATGAACCATCCATTTATCAAGGCTAACCCAAGGAATGATTCATTCGTTCATCAAGGTCCCCAATGCAATTGGATAGGACTCAGAGGTGTGGTTTTGGAACTCTAGTTGCTCAAAATGGAGTCTTTCATTCCATCTTATTCAAAATTGTCTAAAATTTGTGGGTATTCCTCCCGTATGTTTTCTTCATGATCCCATGCAGCATATTCAAGATCGTAGCAGTTCCATTGAACCTTTACCATCCCTATGGATTTGTTCCTAAGCACTTTGACTTTCTGGTCCAGGATGCGTACTGGTTCCACCTAGAAATCCCCTTCATGCTCCACCTGGATCACATTCCAATCAATTATGTGGTTGGGGTCAGGCACATATTTATTTAATAATGACACATGAAATACATTATGAACTCACATGGATGCAGGAAATGCTAACATGTATGCAACTGGCCCTATCTTTTCTAATATTTCAAAAGGCCCACAATATCTTTATGCCAACTTCGGGAAACTTCCTAATCTTATCGAACTTCTCTTTTCCTTTACTTTTAAGAACACATGTTCTCCCACTTTAAAATATCTAAAAAGTTTTTTCTTGTTTGCATAACTTTTCTGCCTATCACGGGAAACTTTTAAATTTTGTTTTATCTTTTCCATCTACTCTTCCATTTCCTTCAACAAATATGTCCCAACAACTGCTTTGTATGCTAAATTATCCCAACTCATCGGAGTGTTACAATGTATGCCATACAATGCTTCAAACGAACTCATCTTCAATGAGTCCCAATACCCATTATTGTAGGAAAATTCAACTAAATGAATATAATCTTCCCACTTTGATGGTTGATCCATCACATACATTCTAAGCATGTCCTTAATTATCTTGTTATTGCTTTATGTTTTCACATATGACTCTGAGTGATACATTGTACTAAGATTTAAATTTGTCCCAAAGCCCTTGAACAAACCTCTCCAAAAATTCAAAGAAAACTTTGGATCCCTATCTAAAACTATTTCCTTAGACACTCCATGTAGCCTAGCAACTTCTTTCATATATATGTCTACAATATTTGTTTCCTTGTGTGTAGTCTTTACCAGAATAAAATGTGTTGTCTTAGTCAATTTATCCACCACCACCATGATGGAATCATGTTGTTTCATTGTTCTGGGCATCTTAGTAATAAAATCAACTATGAAAACTTCCCACTTCCATTATGGAATGGGAAATGGTTGTAGAAAACCTACTGGATGTCTATACTTTGTCTTCACTTTCTGACACTCTAGACATTTGGTTATGTAATTAGCCACTTCCTTCTTCATTCCTGGCCAAAAATATTGGCTTCTTACAATTGCAATCATTTTTTGATATCATGAGTACCCGTCATATGGAACATTATGCATTTCCTTTAGAACTACATTTTTCAGCTCACTGGAATTTGGCACATACACCTTACCTTTGTACATGAGAATTCCATCTTCTTTCATCTCATAAGAATTAAATTTATGTTGAAAACTATCTTGTTGTAATGTCTCTTTTATTTTTACATAGTGTTGATCTAAATTTGTTGATGTAACAATTTTGTATTTTAAATCAGTCCTATACACGTTGATGGTTGCAATATGAACTTCATGAGCTCTCCTTCTAAGTGCATTATCCACTTGATTTTATTTTCCCTTTATATGCTTAATTTCGAAGTCATATTCACTCAGAAATTCCAGCCTTATAGTTTTCCTAGCATTTAGTGTTGGGTGTCCAAATGAATGTTTCAGACTATAGTGGTTTGTCCTTAGCTTGAATTTCTTACCCATGAGGTAATTATATCTCCACATTTTTAATGCATGTACAATTGTTGTTAACTCTAGATCATGGGTGGCATGATTTATTTCATGCTCTTTTAATTTTCTAGACTCATGCCATACCACATGATCCTTTTGACTGATAACTCCACCAATCCCTTCCTTGCATGCATCAATTCACACAACAAAATATTCATCTAGATATGCAATCTTCAAGATCAGTGCACTCGTCAATATTTCCTTTAACTGCTGAAAAATTCTCTTCACACTTGGAAGTCCATTCAAACTTCACTCCCTTCTTTTGCAAATAAGTGATTGGATTTCCAATCTTTGAGAACCATTTTATGAATCTTCGGTAATAACCAGAAAGATCAATAAATGATCTAAAATCTATCACATTCTTAGGCACTGGCCATCCTCTAATAGCCTATATCTTCTCATGATCCACTGCTATCCCATCTACTGAAATTGTATTCCCCAAGTAGTGAATCTTCTTTTAATAAAATATGCACTTACTTAGTTTAGCATACAGTTTATGCTCTCTTAAAAATTGCAACACCATTCTTAAATTTTGCTCATGTTTCTCTTTTGAATTAGAGTAGATGAGTATATCATCTAGGAACACAATTACAAACTTGTCTAGGTACTCCATCAACACTCCATTCATCAAACACATAAAAATAGTTGGGGAATTTGATAGTCCAAATGGCACTACCGTGAATTCATAATGCCCATATATTGTCATGAATGTTGTCTTGTTGATATCTTCTTCCTTTATCATTTCTTGATGATAACCTGACCTCAATTCAATATTTGAGAAGATCCTTGCACCTTTCAGTTGATCAAATAAGTCATCAATTCTTAAAGGATACTTGTTCTTTATGGTGACCTTATTCAACTATCTGAAATCAATGCAAAGTCTTAAGGTTCCATATTTTTTCTTTACAAAAGGAACTATAGATCCCCAAAGTGACACACTTGAGTATATATACCCCTTCTTTAACAACTCCTCAAATTGCATCTGCAAATCCTTCAATTTTGGTGTTCCCATTCTATAAGGTGTCTTGGACACTGGGGTAGCTCCTAGCACCAAATCAATAGAGAAATCAATGTCTGTCTTTGGTGGAAATCCAATAATTTCTCTAAAAAAATATTCAAAAGAATTTAAGACCGGATGGTCTTCAATTCTTTCCACTTTATCTTTGGTTTCCTCTTCCATGTGGGCTACAAAAATATGACATCCCTTTCTTAAACTCTTTTTCAATTGCATAGCTAAAATTTCTCTAATAGCTACAACTCTTGGAATTCCTTGAATCTTGCCTTGCTTCCCTTCATCATCGAGACATGTGATTGTCTTGTTGTAACAGTCTAGGATAGTATGGTCTTTCTCCAACCAATCCATGCCAATTATATGGGCATATGAACCCAATGGTATGATGTTTACATCCACCTTTGTGTTGAGTCCATTCATGTCTATTTGACAATCTTTAACAAACTCATTGATTTTTCTCTTAGCTCCCGTGGCTAATTGAACTAACCAAGATTTATTATGATTACTTCTTTGTAAGTGAAATATTTAAACAATTTTATAATTTATGTAACTATGGCTAGCTCCAGAATCAATTAAAATTGCTATGGGATGGTTATCAATCTTACCTTCCACTTCAATCATGGGAGATTGATGCTTTGCTTGCTTGTTGTCCAAGGCTGCATAAATCCTTGGCATGCTTCCTCCCATTCCTTCCATTGTTTCATCCTCTTTAATGTTGTGTAAATATCTCATTATTTCTCATTTGTGAGGTAAGTCCCTATATAAGTGGTTCCCCTCATATCCCCAACATTGAGCAGGATGCTTCCTTGGCCTCTTTCCAAATGAATCTGCAGTCTTGTGCTCATTTTGGGTTGCTTGACCTTGTTGATTTGCTTGGGAATTATTCCTGAAAAAGGGGGCCTTAAAAACTTTCTGTCATTGGTCCTTTTTCCCTTTCATCTTTTTATTCCAATTCTTTTGGAAAACTGGCCTTCCTTTGCTTTGTTCATAAACATGTCTTGCTCTCCTTATGGATTCCTTCAAATTTTTGGGGTTGTCATATTGAATATTATCACTATAGAAGGATGGTACCCCACTTAGAAACCTTTTTATTTTGACCTTCTCATATTTGATGAAGTCTACATACTTCAACAATTCAAAGAACATCTTCTCATATTCCTCCATTGTCATGGTTCCCAAATTAAGTTCAAAGAACTCCTTCATATTTATTTCGCAGTAATGCTCAGACAAATATTTCTCTTGGAAATATCCTTTGAACTGACTCCATGAGATCCTCTTCTCATCCAGGTTCTTGGCTTGCTTAAGTTGATCCCACCACATGGCTACCTTTCCTTGAAAGTGGTAGGTGGAAATTATAGCTTCTACCTATGACGGGTAATCATCCAGCTAGAAATATTTCTTCATTTCCAATAGCTAGTCCTATGTCTCTTCTCCTTTCATGTCCTCACCATTGAAATTTGGAGGCTTAATATTCTTGAGTTCACCTTGTAAGATGTCTGCTCAAGACTTCTTCTTTTCCTCCTAAAAGGAGACACACTTGGGCTACTCCCTGGCCTAGATCTTGCATGAGTTCTTCTGGTGGAATTCTTTAGAGAATGATGGTGCCTGCTCATGTTTCTTGACTCCCTATCATTTCCATGATCATGCATTTTTTTGTGGGATCTTAATGCTGACACTTGTCTAGCACTAGTTGATTTATTGGTGCCAGAGTCCTTTTTGACTTGCTTATGAAATATGTTAAATATATGAAGTATCTCTTCATGATCCTTCATAATCGTTTCATTATCAGCTCTATACCTATGCACTTCCCTATGCAGGCTTCTCATAGTGGCAAGCTCCTGCCTATCTCTTCTTCCATTTGACTATGTCTCAACATTCCCCATGTTGACATGAAGATGGCTGGCCTCTTCCTCATGGTTTTAATATCCCTGAGCATCTTCCATAACTCCAATTCTCATATAAGAACTAAATTTTTTTTATGTACCTCTAATTTTGCAAAAAATGTGCATGTAATAATTATTGTTAGAAACATGCATAGCATAAAACATTCCTTCCATTAGAATACAGGTTATTTATTCATCAATTTATAAAGGGCACATTGCACCAATTTTAAATTTGATTTCTTATATGCATTCCTCTTTGAAATAACTTTCCAATGGTTTTGCTCATAACTCAATTTGAGTTTTGAGTGAAAAGTTACAATTACATGTTGTCATTTCCACTCTTTTACTGCTAAGGAAATATCTTTATTAATTTTTAAGAATTTTCATTTCCTAATTCAAAATTTTTATTAGACACATTTCTTCTACTCCTCAATACCTTTCCAACAACAATTTGTTTGCTTAAATCCGAGCTTTGAGTTGAAAGTTATGGTCTAGAGAAGTTTAGGTTGTTTTACCCAAATTACCCTTGTATGCTACAAATATCTTATTTCTCTTCCAACACATTTTCATGTACCCATAACCAAATTATGACTTCACCTATAGCTTCTATGGGTCATAATATTTCCATCGAATTCTCTTATGCCCCAAACAGACTTCTGAGCATGGAGTTATGCCCTCTGGAAGTAAAACTAGTGTCAAACTTTTACCCTCATTGTTTTGGTTGTAACTTTCACATACGAGCTTCATTTTGCAAACCATTTAGCTCATTGAATAGATCTCTCTGATTTATTTTATTTGAGTTATAGAGACAAAGTGTACCTTCACATACTATGTTATCTTGGGTTTTGGCTACTCAAAAATGTCGTTTAGGGCCTTAAAAATGCCCCGTAAATTAATGACCTTCAAAAACCCAAATTTTTCACATAAAATTGGATGGTCTACTATTGTAACAGCCCTTTAAATCTGGACCATTGATCTCAAATTGCATGGAATATTATTCATTTATCCACACTACATCGCCTATTGACGATCGACGTCCTTCCTTTGGTGCGCACCACACTTTCCCCAAATTGTCAATGCGACCGTCATTCATCAGTCCATTTCCCTGAAAATCGATTTGTACACAAATTCAAATCGACCTATTCAACCATCAACCATCGGTGATATTTGTTGGAGAATGAAACTCCTCACTAGTTTGACTTATTCCCAACCATTGTCCCATCGAATATCGACGATCCCCGATGGCTTTCTAAAACACTTCCCCAAATCGATTGACTTGACCATTGGCCACTTATGTTGGATGACGTGGAAACTGCTTACATGGAATGACACATGGATGTTGACGTAACATGAGACATGGATGATGACATGGCATGACATGTGGATGATGGCATCATCATCCTCTTCCCTTCATCGGCCATCGATCGACTCTCTTAGATGACCCGAACATCTTTTCCAAATCGGTCGACACCCATCCATCAACACATCGGCTATCAACGAATTTTGTTGGCAATTGAAAATACTTCGCAATATTCTACCAACACCAACCATCGGCCATCAGTAGTCAAATATGTCCTTTGGCCTAACCAAACTCTTCGCCATTTCGTCCAACCTGACCATCGGCCATCGACGATTTCTCTTGGTGAACTTTAACACTTATAAAATTTTTGAATTTTCTCTGATTGATCTAGAATATCGATCTATCATCAAGGATGATCTTGGTCATTGATTGTATCAACTTCGCTTAAATCTATCGATTCTCTTCCATCAACTATCGACGGATTCTATTGTCAAGCCTCACACTTAGAAAATTTTGACAAAAAACCCAGGTGAATATGGGTCGTCAATCTCATTCGTTTCACAACCTCTGAAATGAATATTAGTCGTTGATTTACTCAACCTTTCAAATGATCAAAACCTTATAATTTTTTAAATTTATCATAGCGAATCTTGGTCGTCGATCTCGAAATCAAAAGAGATATCGACCGTCGATTTGCCAAATTGCATGTAAATCTACAAACAGCCATTAAAACTCAAATTTCGACCATTCTAGGTCAAATTTCGATCTGCAACTTCACCGCTCTACTCCATTAACCCTCTTAAAAAGTTGGGAGTCTTTGAAAATTGGATTTTTCCCACAGATTTGGAGATTTATCTCTAAATTCTTTGTTTTTCCCCAAATCTGTCATGGACAAAATCTGCAACAGTGAATTTCACCAATTCACTCTGGTTCAAGCCCATGTAAGCCCGGTGTTTGAACCAAGCACTCTAATACCATAATGTAATGTCCCCCAACCCATCTGAGGGACATTACAATGAGGAATACTCATAAAAATGAAATTTATAAAAACTAAATTAATTCATTTATAGTTAACTAATTTCATGTAGCTTCCAGCTACAAGTTAAAACAGATTTAGCTACTATCTACAACCAAAAAGTAGAAGCATCTACAACATTGTAATAATAAACATGAACTGCAACTCATTACAGCATCATATAAATCATTCTCATTTACACATAGTTCATGCACAACAATAACAAATGTAAATAACTTAGCAACAAGATAAAACGTTTATCTTTAAACAAGAGTTGTGCAACTAGTTACTTGGGACGGACATTCCACCCAACCATAGACTTGTTGTTCTAGATATCAACATAAAATCACCCCTAAGATGAGGCTAGTAATCCACAAAATAGGATGGTCTCTCACAGTCAACTCATAGCTCATAAAACTCACAACCCATTGATATCTTCCTATAGCTATCTCAATTTTCCACCAACTCTCTTCCTCTTGACCTTCCCAACCCAAGTAATGTACCCCTTCACTAATCTCAGTCTCTTGGGTGTCCCATTTGTTTATCAAGGTCTCTATGGAACAAGTAACCAGGAATCTCTCAGTTGAGAACTCAAGGGAACTTGTTGTTAGGAAAACTACCAGCAAACCAACAACAAAAACTTGTTGTTTTAGTGTAACTCACACATGAGTTCACTCTTTAGGCCTGAAAACCTGATTCTTCAATTTTCAACTCCAAATATTGTTATGTACCTAAATAGATCTTAAGATAAATATCAATCTATCTCTATATCCTAGGAACCTTCTAGAGAGCCTTCTCACATTTATTACATCTAACTACCATAGTGGGCCTTTATTAATATAGTGGACCTAGTCCACCTTACATTGAATGACCACAGTATCATATATTAAATGACTTCCACTAATAATACATAACCACACTCCCATTGGGTACCTCCCTAGGTACCCCATATTACCTCCCTAGGTATACTACATTTCATCCCCCTTCACATGTTTCGTCCTCAAAACATGAGAATAAATCATACAATATGATCGGCTAAGCAATGTAGTCAACTGGTACCAAGTACGACCATCCATCCATCCTAATGGAATTCAAACATGATGTCCATCTGTTTCCTTTCCACCATAATCTTGATATTCATTATGTTGATGTTTCCATGTGATTAGTTCTCTATCCTGATGTCTTCCTGTAGTGCTAGTAGGCCTTCATGCACCTCTTGATCGGTTTCCTTTTTGGTTCCCTGTTGGTGCATAAATGTGTTGATGCACAAGCCCTTGCCTTGATGATTGTTGTTTCTCTATATGATGTGGATGGAAATATACAACAATTGTAGGAATCTCTTCTTTTTTCTTCAAATCTATAACACTTTCTTCCTTTGATTCAATGACCTCCTTAGCTTCTTGATTACATACTTCCTATATTTGTTTTTCATTTCCTTCTGTAAACTATGCCTCTAATTCAACTTCAAACTTGGAAATAAATTTTTTGCTAGCCTCCATGGACCCATCTTTCTTACTAAGAAACACATATTGCAATGTGATTTTCTTTTTCTTGTACCACAACTTCAAAAAATTCTTTTTCACATTAATATTAATGTTACCCATTGATTCTATCCAAGGATATCCCAAAAAAATATCCACTTCATCCATATCCATAGCATAAAAATCTGAATGCAACATATATTTATCCATGGTAATATTCAAATCTTTAACAATTTGAACATTTTCACCCTCAACCTATGTGCTTTGAATATTATTTACAGGAACTTGCAATCTATTAACCAACTGAACATTGATAAAATTTTGTTGGCAACTGAGGTTAATAGAAACAATGATATTTTCTTTATGAATACAACCATGAACTTGTAATAACAATAAACCCTTGGTGATCTCTTCATCCTTACACTTTGTATGAGACCACCTATCTAATAATAATTTTTCAAATTCTTCATGAGAGAGTGCCATTATTTGGGAATACTTAAGCGATGCCCACCAAATGAATGCATCACCTTGTAAGTGTAAACTGACCAAACCTCTCCAATTCTCTTTCCATGCTAACTTCTCTTATTTTATAAATTTTTAAATACTTGGGCCATCATTTTTTCCATTAAAATA
>ML821280.1:177495-187868 GCA_009831015.1 Picea engelmannii
GAATACTTAAGCGATGCCCACCAAATGAATGCATCACCTTGTAAGTGTAAACTGACCAAACCTCTCCAATTCTCTTTCCATGCTAACTTCTCTTATTTTATAAATTTTTAAATACTTGGGCCATCATTTTTTCCATTAAAATAAAAATACATCTTGTAATAAATCTTCAATAAAAACTAAAGCTTAAAAACAACTTATTGTGCAAATCGCGCGGTTTTTTTTCCGGAAAAACTATGAAAAATCGTTGAATTTAAAATGCTCATAACTTTACTTCCCGGACTCTGTTTTGGTTGATTTGTTTTTTAAATTGGATATTTTTCCGAGAAGAATTCAAATATACAATTTTTTTGGAAAAATTATGCTCATAAAGTTTCATATCTGAACCTGAAGTGTGCCGCCCTCTTTTTTTTTCTAGAAAAAATATGCAAAAAAATATATTTGTCCACACTTCCTGCCAAGGAAAGTGCTTTGAAATCAATTGTTATGTACCTGAATAGATATGAAGATAAATCTCAAAATAAACCCAAAATATCAACAAGAATAATCCAAACCATTCATCAAATATTGAACACAAGAAATAGTCAAAACCCTTGAGGTAGGGTAACACCATATATTAATCCTTAAGGAAGGATAACACTCCTCAAGAAATGCTTGATACATTCACAATATTCTTCACTCTCCTTAATTACATTTATTATACTTCTTTATATAGCTCTCTCTATATCCTAGTAACCTTCTATAGAGTCTTCTCACATTTATTAAATCTAACTACCATAGTGGGTCTTTATTAATATAGTGGACCTAGTCCACCTTACATTGAATGACCACATTCTCATATATTAAATGACTTCCACTAATAATACATAACCACATTCCCATTGGGTACCTCCCTAGGTACCCCATATTACCTCCCTAGGTATACATGCGGGAAAAGAGGGAAGAGGCATGTGGGCCTCGTGCGAGGTCCCACGATGGCCAAGGATAATCGATGTTTTTTTTTAATTTAATTTTTTTTTTTTTTTTCATTTTTATTTACTTACGAGATTATTAATTTCATTTAGTTCAATTTTATATATATTTAGATATATATAATTATAATATATATATATATATATATATATATATATATGGGAACTTTTTAATGACTAAAAGATATATATGACTAAAAGAAATATATTATACCCACCTATAAGAAAAAAATAATAATATCTATATCTATCTATCTATCTATCTATCTATCTATCTATCTATCTATATATATATATATTAACTAAATAAAATATTGAACTTATAAGAGTCATAATTATAGTTAATGGAGGATTAATTAATTAATGTCGTTTATTTGATTAAGGAGAATTAAACTATGTAAATTAATTTTAGGGATTAAATAACTTGATGAATGACGAGACTAAGGGTATTATAATTAATGTTATAAGGGTGATTAATATGAGTGGTGAATATTGTTACAAGGGTCGGGTTGATGCTTGATTATACACACAAGTTAGAGTAATTGAAGGTTTCAGTGTAGAGCACTAGCAAGGTGAGAGAGTTGCTAGGATTCATGAATGAAGTTATTGAGCTTAGAGGCTTTCAACCCTAACCTAGCCACTTACCCTAAAGGGAGTAACGTCTATTTACAAACAAGTAAAAAAAAAAATTATGCTTAACCCTATGTTTTCAAGTATAAGTTGCGCAAATGTGAATTTCCTTAGACCCTTCCCTGACAAACATTTGGTTGATGTAGATTCAATTATACAGGATGGTTAGCACTCTAGGAAATCAAGGTTGAGGGGCATCGTCGCAAGGACTGCCAACGCCGCCACCACCATAGCCTGAATTAGCTCTCATTTTGTGCTCTTTGGAAGCTATAAATGAGACTTTAAAGGGGTGTCAGCCAGCGGGGATCGAAGTGGATCCCCCACCATCTGGAGAGGGTAACCCTAAAGCGTCGAGGGATTCAGGAGGAGGGCCTCCACTCGAGGACATCACTAGAGAACTACAAAATATCAAACTTCCAAATTTTGTTAGGGGTCGTGCCAGTGAACGTGCAGAGGCATGGCTGGAAGGAATGACATGATGTTTTTCCTTAAGATACTATGCTTCCACATCAAAGGCGAAAATAACAATCTTTCAATTGATGGACAACACCTTGAACTAGTGGGGAAACTTGGAGAGGCAGTTGCACCTTACCCCAGACACCATCTCATGGGAACTTTTTGAGGAAAGGTTCCAAAGGAAATACCTACCAGCCTACTACGAGGAACAGCGGGTGGGAGCATTTCATGCTCTAGTACAGGGAAATAGGACTGTGGAAGAGTATGATATCAGGTTCATGGAATTGGTAAAATATGTTTCATACATGGATAATGATCAACGATAGGAAGAACGCTTTGTCTATGGGTTAAAACCTAATATAAGGGCCATGGTACGGATGTGGAAACCGTCTTCAGTAGCGGAAGAAGTTGAAAATGCATGTTATGTTGAGGAACACATGAACTTAAATGGAGGTATGAGATCGACCTTTCCACATCATCCTGGATTCATAGGGAAGGCCCCTAGGACCTTCTCCAGGGGAGGGAGATCTAGGCCACCTCCTTATAGTAATAGAGTCACACCAAGGACAGTTTCCATAGGTATTTCGATGGCAATGAGTGCAACATTTCGTTCATCACCAACGACGTAGGTAGGTTCACGACCTTCTCAGGGAGCAGCTAATAGGGGCAGGGGTTCTAGGGGTGTTACACATTATTTTCTTCATCCCTATGATCATTAATGATGTAAACCTATCTGTTGCCTTTAGAGGGGTTAGTGGCCTGAGTTCCTAAAGAGAGAAGGGAGAAGAAATTTTCCTGAGAAAAGAAGTTGCATTTTCCTATGTAAAAACCTTATAAAAAAGGAAGTTCACAGGTTGTTATATAGGCAGGGTGCAAGAATGACTCATTCTCGCAGGTTGCACTATAGCTAGGGTGTGAGGTGTTCGCAGGTTTCTCTATAGCTAGGGTATGAGAATGCCTGCATGTGGGAAAAATTATCATTTTCTCAAATCTTCTAGAAGGAGAAACTTCTATGGTGAGGTGGCATCCGAATGGTTTGGATCTTACTCGCTTTCATGATTTAGTGGGATCATCCTAACCTCCTCACCTTATCCTCTTCAACTTATAAAAGGAGAGGAGTTCTCATGGAGAAAGTTATCTTGGGTTAGCTTTGTTGGTTCTTGAGCTTGTTAGCTTTGGTTGGCTTGGAATTATTAGCTTGGTTGGAGTGGCTTTGAGATTTTCTTTGTCAAGATAGATTGTGAGTAGCTATCAGATCTATTCTCTCAGAATTCTTGGAGTCAAAGTGTGTGGGGAACGAATGACAGTTGGAAGGGACCTTACGACATCAAGGCAATGGTTGTAATCTCTCTTTCACATTTAATATGATACAGTAATATGATTCTTTCCCATAAAGCTAATTCCACTTTATTGTATAACTCCTTGATCATATACATAGATTGACTGTTGAATAGATTGTGCTTTCTTCACTTTGGTTAGTTTGTGTTGTCTTGTTCTTGGCTACACGAGAGCACTAGAGCGAAGCGGGAGCAACAAAGACCATAGGAAGCGACAATAAAGTATGTTCTTTGTTCTTGCCTCCTATTTAATTCAATGGTCAAAATCTAGGGAAAGAGTCATGTTCTGTCTTGCTTTGTTCTAGATCCAAGTGGATCTAGGGAGATCGGTTAGTGTCCGCACCTACGGATTTATCCAATAACAAAGGGAAGGAACTCATTTTAGAGACCATCACAGAGCAGTACCCAGGCTCCATCTTGTGTTACATGTTGGGGATGTGGAGGACCCCTTTACCAGTGTGACTGCCCAGAGTTGAAAGAAGGATTTGTGCACAGAGAAGGAAAGGCCCCGATGGGAAGAGCAAGTGACAGCCACCATATTTATGTAGCAGTTAATAATCTCCAGGAATAACATCAATCCACGGTGGTGGAGTCGTTGGGTATGCTAAATCATACCAATGTTAAAATTTTATTTGATTATGGTGCTACAGATAGTTTCATTTCACCTTCTGCATTAGAAAAGAGTGGGTTGGCAGCCTACGAGCACGAAGACTTTAAACAAGTTGAGATGGCTTTGGGGGAAAAACAAGTGGTAGGACCTAGCATTGATAATTTTCTAGTAGATCTGGGAGTGTGTACTACCAAGATGAAGGTATACGTCACTATTCTCGGGACGTATGACCTAATCATTAGAATGGATTGGTTAGAATCCCATTGAGCTATGGTAGATTGTTTTGCAAAAAGGGTGTTTTGTGTTGACGATGAAGGAAGGCCAGTAGAGATCCATGGTGTACGGAGAAAGGTGTCTCTATGATTTATCTCAACTATGAAGGTTAAGCAGTGCATGAGTCAAGGGTGTCAACTATATGTAGTGGAAGCAGTGAATGAAAGGAAAGGACCCTCCTTGGATCAGTACCCAGTATTGTCAGAGTTTAGAGATGTTTTTCCAAACGAGTTGTCAGGGTTACCTCCTGAGAGGGAGCTTGATTTTACTATTGAGTTAAAACCTGGTGCAGAACCAATTTCCAAGACTCTGTATAGGATGACAGATCCAGAACTTTGTGAGTTGCATATGCAGTTGAAAGAGCTACTTGACTTAGGGCTAATAAGGCCCAGTGTCTCACCTTGGGGTGCACCAGTAATTTTTGTGAAGAAGAAGAATGGTTCCTTACGACTATGTATAGATTACAGGGACTTGAACCATGATACAGTGAAAAATAGGTACCCTATGCCATGAATAGATGATCTCTTCGATCAGATGAAAGGAGCAGTGGTATTCTCAAAAATTGATTTGTGATCAGGGTATCACCAGTTAAGGATTAAGGAAGGCGATATTCCTAAAAAATCCTTTCAAACTCGATTTGGGAATTACAAGTTCATTGTAGTACCTTTCGGATTGACCATTGGGCCAGTAGTATTCATGAGCCTTAGAAATGGTGTATTCCGGAAGTACATGGACCTCTTTGTACAAGTCTTTCTAGATGATATCCTCATCTATTCCAAGAATGAAAGAGAACATGAGGAACACTTGTGAGTGGTGTTGTCATGCCTTAGAGAAAACAAATTGTATGGGAAGTTGTCAAAGTGTTCCTTCTTCCAAAAATAAATTCACTATTTGGGTCATATCATTTCCGGTGAAGGAAGGAATCTCTATGGACCCAGAAAAGGTAAAGGCCATTATGGAATGGCCAGTGCCGAAAAATGCTCATGAGGTAAGAAGCTTCATGGGGCTAGCAGGTTATTATCGTAGATTTGTGGAAGGTTTCTCTAAAATAGTGAAACCCATCACCACTTTGTAGCACAAGGGGGTCAGGTATGAATGGACAAAAGAATGTGATAGTGCATTCATCAAGCTTAAGAGGTTACTAACTAGTGCACCAATTCTATGAGTGTCGAATATGGAAAGGGACTTCACAGTCTACATGGATGCCTCGAAGAAAGGGTTGGGGAGGCATGCTAATGTAGGATGGAGGAGTGATAGCTTATGCATCAAGGAAGTTGAAGAAACACAAGGATCTTTACGCTACTCATGATTTAGAGTTGGCAGTTGTAATGCTAGCTCTGAAACTTTGGAGGCACTATCTAGTGGGGAGAAACTTTGAGCTCAAAACAAACCATGAAAGTTTAAAACATATCTTCACTCAAAGGGATCTTAATTCCAAGCAAAGGCGATGGATTGAGTTTATGACTGAGTATGATTTTAGTATTTCATACATCAAGGGAAAATAAAATGCGGTCATTGATGCCTTGATTAGGAGACCATGTGTCTTCTCCTTAGTACCCTTAAAAGTCAATCTGAGGGAACGGGTGTTGACGCAAATCCTTGGAGATAGTTGGTATTTAAGGGTTACTTCAAACCTCCAGAGTGGGAGGCAATTAGATCCAAAGTATGAAGGATATAGCCTAGAAGCAGATGGGATATTAAGATACCGAGGAAGGATGTACATCCCCAAAGGTGGGGATATTTGAAGCATCATACTAAAGGAAGCCCATAGAGCAATTTATTGTGCACATACCGGCGTGAAGAAAATGTACGCAGACATGAAGAAGCTTTTCTTCTGGGTAGGCATGAAGTGCGATGTAGTCCATTTCATCACCAAGTGCCTTGAGTGTCAAAAAGTGAAAGCTGACCACCATCACCCGGCAGGTCTCCTACAACCACATGGTGTTCCTATGTCCAAGTGGGAAGTCATTTCTATGTATTTTTTTGTGGGGTTGTCGCTCACATCTCATAGACACAATGCCATTCTTGTGATAGTTGATAAGTTAACCAAGAGTGTTCATTTTATTCTGGTTAGAGACAATTACGATGTCACTGATGTGGCACGTGTGTTTGTAAGTGAGGTCATCTATTTGCACGGGATACCCAAGAAGATCATTTCAGATAGGGACTCCAAACTCACTTCTAGGTTTTGGACAAGTTTACAGTCAGTGTTGGGGACGTAGTTGAACTTAAGCACAACTTATCATCCGGAAATAGATGGGAAAACTGAGAGAGTAAATCAAGTCATGGAAGACATGCTTAGGATGTATGTCATGGATAATCAAACCCATTGGGAGAAGTACCTACCTTTGGTAGAATTCGCCTACAATAACAATTTTCATAGCTCCATCGAAATGCCACCCTATGAAGCTCTGTATGGAAGGCCATGCAGAACACCGTTGAGTTGGGAAAGATTAGAAGACCAAGTAACAGTTGGGCTAGAATTGATTCAAGCGATGGAGGAACAGGTGATACAGATTAGGCAGAGACTAAAGGAAGCATAGGATAGACAGAAAAGTTATGTTGATGCACATAGGAATGATCGAAGTTATAAAGTGGGAGATCAAGTTTTCATTCATATCAGACCCAATAAGAGTACCATTTGGTTCAGGAAGGGGACAAATTTGTCACCTCAATTTATAGGACCATTCAAAATCCAAGAGAAAATTGGACCCGTTGCCTATTGTCTCGTACTGCCACCCCACTTGCATAAAACTCATAATGTTTTTCATGTATTTGTTCTACGTCATTATGTTGCTAACGAATCACATAAACTAAATTGGAAGGAATTGCAGGTATTAGACGTGGGAACCCTCACGGTAGAATTGTTACGCATATTGGACCGTAGAGCCTGACATCTCAGGAAACGTCTGGTAGACCAAGTTAAGGTCCAGTGGAACAAGTATAGTCTAGGATCTACTACTTGGGAGGATGTTGAGACATTACAACAAGATTATCCCTCTCTTTTTTGACCACCTCGAGAATATGTTTCTCAAAGGTTGGGTGTATGTAACACCACCTTTTGACTTAGACAACTAGGATTACCTGAAGCCTAATCACCTTTATTTTCTATTCACAGTGAAACTATTAATGATACACTTGAACTTTTAAGAAATAGGAACCTTTATGAATGTTTAAACATTATTTGAATAATGATGCGATATATTATGTGAATGTAAATTATATGAATGTTTAAATGTTATCTGAATTATGATGGATATGATGCAATCTATTATGAGAATGTAAATTCTATGAATGTTTAAATGGTATTTGAATGATGATGGATATGATGCGATCTATTATGAGAATGCAAATTATATGAATGTTTAAATTTTATTTGAATGATGATGGATATGATGCGATCTATTGTGTAAATGAAAATTCTATGAACAAGTAACGTCAATTGAATTATGGGGATATTATTAGATCTATTTCTAACTTGAAAACTTTGATATTAAATTTGTTGGTACGTGGATACCGAATTGAGATTATGGTTGTATGCAATTACATGATGATAATGCATAGATATGTATGAGTTTGTCTTATAGACTAATTTGTAGATCAATGGGCTATGTAATAGCCAAGGGATAATGGTATTAAAAGTGGATGTCATGACCACCCACCGAGAAACAATATGGTATGAATCTTTGTATGTGAAATTATATTGGTACAAATGCATTGTTATGATATATGGACCAGTGCAGGTTTTCAGGTGGTGAGACTACCCAAAAACTGAATAAACGATGACAAAATTCCCAGCAACATGGTGCCACTATATATTCCATTGTAGGGTGTGGACCCTAATCCTATTAGGAGGGGTGGAGGCATTTCCCACCATGTATCCTCCGAAACCTGGATTCATGGGAGGACGGTGTTAGCTCACGCTCCCCTAGACGTGTGATGATGACTGTCAGTTGCATGTTGGGGAAGCTTGGTCAAGATAGTGACACTTCTGCTTATGGGTTTTATTTGGAGTTAGGTCAATATAGTTGAAGCTCCAAGATAGTCCAACAGAGGAAGGATAGGAATGGAAGATGGAAGTAAGTTAGGGAGGAAGGATGAATAGAAATAGTTGAGAGTGTATGGAGATTTGTCTTATGGTGGAATTTATTGTTTTTCCTTCTGAAAAGAAAATGTGTATATATGTATATTCATAATTACTTAACTAAACTAAAATTGTCTAAATAAACATTGTTGGGCTAGATTATTGTAATTAAGGGATTTCGCAAACATTTGATTGGTTTATTATCTTTTATAACATGAATAGTCTTGTTGATTGGATTGGATGCATACATAAATTACTATAGAGGTGATAGTTATTGTTATTAGTACATGCACAAGACTTGTATGTGCTAGCTACACATGTACACTAGTATGTATGAGTTTTCTTTGGCTTACTTAATGATAATGTTGTTTATTGGATATGAGTGCGTGAACCATGTGTCATTTCCCTTGTATTATAAATTACTTTAACTTCGGGACGAAGTTTCCTGAAGGGTGGGTGTATGTAACAACCCTAATTAATTAATTAATTATCATGATTAAATATTTGTTTAATGAATATTAATTTAATTAATTAATTAATTAATTATCATGATTAAATATTTGTTTAATGAATATTAGTTTAATAATTTATTAATTTTCATTTTGGAGACTTATTGTATCGGTAAATGGACCCATTTATGGAAGGGGGATAAGGTGGTTGAGATTTAATGGGGGGCTAAGGTGGTGGATAACGAAAGGGAAGGGAAATAAGGCAAGGAAAATCACTCGGGAAGGGAGGGGAGCTCTTTTTGGGGTGAGGATATTTTAATTTATGGGAGAAAGAGAAGGGAAGGGAGGAACAGTTTTGGACTGCATCTGTATTTCTAGTTTTATTGGTAGCTTGCTTGAGGAGCTTGTTTGAGGACTTTCACAAGGGGCACCTATTGTTGGGAATTGTTGGTTGTGGAGCCTGATTATCTTCCTGATTCAGAGGTCCTTGATTTCAGCCGTGTTTATACCCCATGAATTATTTACACCCCAGAAGTATGTACACTCTTCCACGTGGGAGAGTGCAGAGGGGGGGTACCCCCTCTGCGGGGTCCAGGGGGGCTATCTCCCCGGCTGGGGGGTCTAGGGGAAAGCGGGCCCCCAACGGGGGTTCGGGGGCGAAGCCCCCGAAGCAAAAATTGCCTTGTAAAAGTGTATTGTAATTTCATTGTAAATATGGACCCTTCATTATAAGGTCACAGATCTGACGGTAGAGATTATGTTAGGGTTTTTTTCCCTAGAAGGAAACCCTCTTTTATGAGGGAAATGTATCACGACTATGGTTGATGGTGAATATTGTATTTTGAGAGAGGAGACTGTGAGAGAAAGAAGAGGAAGTTACAACGGGTTTTGTTGTAGGTTGTATCCCTTCATTTACTGGATAATAATAAAGGAAGGACCTATAAATTTCTCTGGTGGACGTAACCCACACTGGGTGAACCACGTAAATTTGTGTCTCTCTTGTATTGTGTGTCTTCTATGTTTTGTTTCTGCATTTGTTTTATTTTATTGCTCCATGGTCTTGTTTTTCTAACAACTGGTATCAGAGCATAAGGTAACTCGCAGGAAAAGAGGGTTCCTGGTTCGAGTGGGAGCAATGTCGGAAGATGGAAAGTTTAGGGTCGAGAAATTTAACGGCCAAAACTACCAGTTATGGAAGATGCAGATGGAAGACTATTTATATCAGAAGGATATATTCCTACCATTGAGCGGAGTAGCAAAGAAGTCGGTGGCCATGAAGGACGAAGAATGGGATATTCTTGACAGAAAGGCTCTAGGAACGATACGGCTGATCCTGGCAGCGTCAATGGCTTTCAATATTTCGAAAGAAAAGACAACAAAGGGTTTGATGGATGCGTTGGCCAAATTGTATGAAAAACCCTCCGTGTCGAATAAGGTATTTCTAATGAAGAGATTATTTAATATGAAGATGTCAGAAGGTGGGTCTGTTGCAGATCATTTAAATGAATTTAATATGGTTACTAATCAACTAAGTTCTGTAAAAGTGGACTTTGATGATGAGGTTAG
>ML821280.1:201841-214100 GCA_009831015.1 Picea engelmannii
GAGAACTTGGTCATGGCCCAGAATAGAATGAAGCAGCAAGCAGATCAAGGTCGCTCTGAACGTCAATTTTCCGAAGGGGATCAGGTGTTTCTGAGACTGCAACCATATAAGCAAACTTCCCTCAAGGCCGAGCAGTGTCAGAATATAGCACCCAAATTTTATGGCCCTTACACATTTCTCAAGCGTGTGGGACAAGTCGCATATCAGTTAGCTCTGCCTAGTCAGTCGAAGGTACATCCTATTTTTCATGTTTCATGCTTGAAGAAGGTGATTGGAACCAGGTGCCAAATTCAAACCAACCTTCCAGAATTAGCTGAAGAAGGATCCATTTGGCTACAAACAGAAGCAGTTTTGAGCCAGCGGGAGCGTCGCCTGCGTCAGAGAACCATCAAGGAAGTGCTAGTACAGTGGAAAGATATGACTCCAACAGATGCCACTTGGGAACCAACTACCATTCTACAGCAGTTTCCACATCTCCAGCCTTGAGGAAAAGGCTGTTTTTAAGGGGGCGGACATGTTAAGGTCCTAACCCGCACATAGGTAGATCAATGTATTCGGATGTAATAAAGGTCAATATTAATAAGACCTTTCAATAAAATAGAATAAGGCAGATGTAAGAAGACCTAATAGAAGTTTCTGCTTCTAGAAGGATCTTCCTCTAGATGCTTCTCTTAATAGACACATTTAGTATAAATAAGGGTCGAGGGTATGAAAGCCCTAGCTTGGAGATTATTGTAACAGAGTGCTTCTCGATTGGAGGTTTCCCCCTCAAAGAGGCCTGTGAACATTGCTATATGAATCAAAGTGTTGTTTTTGTTGCTATTTCGTATATCATTTATGTGTATTGTGAAGATTATGCTGGATATTTTACTGCTATTCTGTCATTTTTAGCATTTCATTTCTGTTCTGCATATTTTGTATATCTGGTATCTTGCACAGACCTCATCGGGGACATGCACTGAAAAAAATGATTAAGAGAAACCTACTATGATACCACTGATTTGGATTATTTTCGGCACAAAATGAAAGCGGAGATATAATAAATAAATGCACAAAAATATCACAGATATCCAATAATATAACATAAATGTATCAGAGATGCAACCATAAACACAAAGATACAATAATACATGATTTATATTAATGAAAGAAATGTACAAAGACTGTAAAAATACAGAGTGAAAGACTCGCTAGAATGGTGGAAGCTTATCTATGAGAAGAGATGTGATGGCTACTCGCATTCAAAAGAATATGATTACAATGAGGCCCTGAAAGATTTTTTACAATAAACGGGAATGTCAAAAACCCTAGACACCCAAAAACCTAACCCTAGGAAATGAAGCACCAAAATTCATGTGGGCCCCGTTTAGGTAAGTTAGTACATCAACTTCCCAGGGTCGTAACTTTTGCATACTATCTTTGTTTTATGCACATGATACACTGTTAGAAAGATCTATTCGAGGAATACTACTGCTGATAGGGAAAATTAAGTTTGGAATGCACTCATATTCGTTGAATGTTTGATGCCCAAAAAAACGTCGTTTAGGGCCCCAAAATGGCTCCGAAAGTTCAGGACTGCTAAAAATAGTAAATTGCCAAAATTGCCAAAAAACTGTTTTGAGTGAGTTGGACAAGGTGGGTGGCCACCAATATCCACCTGGATCAGGTTCCAAGTTTTTTTTAGAGCCCATGAACATATGATCAAGTATGCAGCCTAGTTCCTGGTATGCAACCTTTTTCATGAACATATTATTGATGATATGGTTTATGGTAATCCTAAAACCATTCATAGTTTTTTAGCCTTGAGCTCTTGATAGTTTGTGGTCAGCTTGAAACCACCAATTAAGGAGAAGACATGAAGTTATGTTTGTTACATTCATAGTTTTTTAGCCTTGAGCTCTTGATAGTTTGTGGTCAGCTTAAAACCACCAATTAAGAAGAAGACATAAAGTTCTACTTTCATATTTTTTAGCCTTGAGCTCATGTTATTTTATGGTCAACTTAAAACCATTCCATTTATTAGAAGACATCATCTTCTACTAAACATTCGGTTTGTGCTCATCCCAAAACCACCACATTGGTTTGTGGTCATCCAGAAACCACCAGATAAGTTTGTGGTCATCCTTAAACCACCATTTTAGTATAAGCTTTCATCTTCTGCTATTTTTTTAGAGTTCAGAGAGGATATTAGGCCCTCTGAATATTTGCTTGACACATTACTAGTTGTCAATAAGTGTTTTTTTTTCAAGAAAGAATGAACCTATGATTAAGGGGGGATGTTGAAAACTCTCTAATTTGAGTTTGTTATCTTACCCTAATGGTCATACCCTTACAGGACATTTGTGCAATATGTACTATATATACATTATTTATGTACACATTATTTGATTTGGCTTCATGCCTTTCCCACCTGTCTTCTTTTCCTTATTGATGTTATTGTTAGTTATTTACTTTCTTTCCTATATTATTATTAGAAATGTTTTTTTTCGTCAGAATTCGGTGATATAGATTTACACAAAAACACTATTATTTGTTGTTTAAAACCCATTTTTGAATGTAGAAATGGATTCAGCACGCTAAAAAACCCATGCAACACTTGGATTATACATAAAAAATCACTCAAATCTGTCGATCTAACAATTTCTCGTCGGATTTTGGGAAAATGTCCCTATAAAATATTGTCAGAAAAAAGTCGTTTCGTAGAACGTTTAGACTACAGCTTTTCCAGGGGCATTGTCTAACTATTCTACGAAATGAATTTTTTCATCGAAATTTAACAATATAAATTTGCACGAAATCTCTATTTTTTGCTGTTTAAAATCCAACCCGTGGGGCACTCGGATTATACATAAATAATCACTCAAATATGTGGATCTAACAATTTCTCACCGGATTTCAGGAAAATGTCATAGGAAAATATCGTTGGAAAAGAATCGTTTCATAGAACATTTAGACTATGTATTTTCCGAGGATACATGATTAAGAAATATATGTGTGTCATGTCGCATGATTCCAGGAGTTTGAAGTTTGGGGAAAATGTGATGTGTCACGAGATTTCAAAATATTAAACTTTTAAACTTTTGTGAAAACGCGTCATGTCACATTATTTTAAAGTTTGGAGATTATCAAGGTGATACGGCGGTATATATACCACCTGTCATGCATTGAATGTTGCATAGTAGGTTGTTTATTTCTCACCAGTGGAGAACTATGGGTTACACATTGTTTTCCAACAACATAGGCTTTCTCGATTTGAAAACTTTGGTAAGCCTATGAATATATGAAAACTTAAACTTGGGAACACCTTAGATGACCAAGTTTCATATGCTTCCACTGAATGGAATTTTGGAAGTGAAATTTTAAAAACTCATTTTTTTTGAAATAAAAAGATAATATTTCAAGATAGCATAAGAGTACGTGAAACCACTAGGAAGCATAATTCGATTGAAGTGAAAGATTTTGAAGAGGGGTGCAAATTTAATTAACTCGACCCTCAATGGAAACTACCTTCATTTGACCTTTGAACCCTGTAATATGCTCTCAAGATCTTGGATTGAAAAGCCATTTTGTGTATTACAAAGAAGATAGGTAAGGATTTCCAATGAATGGTTACATAGCCCTACTCGAGACCATCTCCATGGCCTTCATCAATGGTGAAGCCTAAACCCCTTATTTTATGGGATATCATAAATGCTTGTTTTCATACTTTCAGACTTTGGATTTGAATTCTAACAATTGCATTGGGTTCGCAATTCCAAAAAAATTATAGGTAATCTTTTTCCAAAATTAGTTTTGTTAGTTAATCAAATATATATATCATATATTTTTTCAAGACATTCACTGGCATCAGCATGATTCATAAATAGCTGAAATATTTTAATCTATGAAAAAAGTATATTTGGCCCCTCGATGCACCTTATGTCTAGCACCTGGTGAAAGCATTGATCATTCCTAAAACATAGAGCACGCTAATGATGTACAAGTGCTTCAATGAGCTTAGATAGAGTTGTATAACACTTTACACTTGTCAAAACTGCTCATATCCATGAGGTGAAAGTGAGGAAAATAAGTTTTACATGGGATGTGATGAATATAGAAGCAACAAATTTGTGATGCAAACTAACTAAAATTTGCAAATGCCACAAATTGGTGCAAGGTAGAAAATTTGAGCATGCTTTCAATAAGAAACAATCAAGTCATCAACAGACAATTATTTATTAATCTCAAAAGAGTAAGGTCTAAGAAAGAGGAGATATTATAAACACTTAATTAAAATAAAAAAAATTAAGTGGGGCCCAAGTTAGTGGACTTGGGACCTCAACATACCCTAAAGTATTATAACCTAGAATAATAAGTCATAAATCTTGTAATAGTTATATCATAAACCTTGTAATCCATATAAACTCAATAACCTCTATTCCTTATAACTCCTAGCACATGTATCTCTTAATCCACATAGTCCCAACCACCATAAACTCTAACTCCTAACCCCTATAACATAAACACCTAAACCCCGACCATTATAACTCTTGTAACATATAAACCTTATATCACCTATCACTCTTAACCATTATAATCATATCAAACTTAACCCTTAACCCTTTTATTATTATCCCATAATATTTATCATCCATATAAAAACTATAATTTGTATTCTTTATAAATCCTAACACATAATTATTAATCATTATAACCCCATTAACTTATCCTTCATAACCCCTAATCCTCATAACCCTCAACACATAACCCCTATAAACTTGAGATCCTAACCCCTAAACTATATAACCCCTAAACTGTATAACCCCTAACGCCCTTAAACCCTAATCCCTAACCATTATAACTCATTCAAACCCTAACCTATATAACACTTAGATATTACAAACCCTACTATTTATATACCCAAACCCAAACTCATAAAATACTTTAGTGAGTCGGCAGTTATACTCACTACCTCTTATTAAGGATTAGGGAGAATGAACATAACAAGGTAGTGCACCTAGTAATGATAACAAGAACACACTTAAGTCACACTAATTTAATGAGTTTGGAGAGCGAAAGTTGGTGCTATGTGCGCCTAGTATTGTGTCAAGTTATGTGTGCATTAGAGTGTGGAATTCCATTGGATAGGATATTGTTAGGATATTGTCAAGTATGTTAGGGTAGGGTAAGTGAGTGTTAAGTAAGTTAATATATGCTAGTATAGGCCAAGTTACAAAGAATCTAGGTTATACCTTTCTAAGCTAGGTCTTTTTAGGGTAATATGTGCTATGTTAGGATAGGTTAGGTCAGGTTTGTCTAGGGAATTCTGAGTTAGGGTAGAGTGGGTTATGTTAAGGTAGGACAAGGTATGCTAGGGTGGGGTAGGATATTTTAGAGTAAGGTAGGTTATGTTAGGATAAGTTAGTTTAGAATAGCTTAAGGTAGATTATCTTCGGGAAATTTAGTGACAAGTCAAGGCAAGTCATGGTAGGGTAGGTCAAAGTAGGGTAATGTAGGTTAGGTCAAGTAAAGTTAATGTAAGGTATTTAATTATAGGGTAGTATAGAATAGGATAAGCTAGGAATCTATGTTGGGTAGGTTAGGATGGTTATGCTAGTATAATTTATGGTAGCTTAATATATCCTAATATGGGATAGATTAGGGTACTATAAGTCAAGGCATGGTAGGGGAGGGTTGGCTTGGCTAGTGTAAGTTAAGAGAAACCAATCTAGGTTAGGATAGGATAGGGTACGGTAGGGTAGGTATAGAAGGTTAATATTAGATAAATATCTTAAGTTACTCTGGCCTAGTGTAGGCTATGGTAAGATATCCTAACAACCTTGATAACTACAAATGACAAGTAGGGATGACACATGTTGAAATCTTGGTGCATACATTATAGTAGAACAACCACATCCATGACCATGTGAAAGTCTCAATGACCTTAATACTTAAAAGAAATAGGAAGGAATAACCCATGCCCAAATCCCAATCAATAGTGTCTAATAGAGAATATAAGATAAGATAATTAATACCCAACAAATGACCACAAATAGGTCAATGGAACTGCTAAGTACAATAGTGTGTAGTCACATCCAAAACTAGGTGAAAACCCCAATGACCTTAAGAATCCATAAATGATGGATAGGGATGACTCATGTTCAAATACCAATAGATGTTATTTAGTAGAACAACTTCATTTACTAATGAGTTAAAATTCAAATACCTTGATGTTGGGTATGAATTACATGCAAGGATGAGACAAATTTAAATAATGACAAATAGGATCCAATAAAACAATTGCATCTAAAGTCAAATGAAGCCAGTTATGACCTTGAAGACCCACCAATGGAAAGTACAAATGACCCATATGGACACCTTTCTATGACTTTAAAATCTCATCTCCTCTCTCACTCCTCGTGTACATAATAAGGGGTGGAAAGGTACACAACATTTCCTTACCCTTATTAAAGCTTTGTCCCAACATGGTCGATTAAGGGTGCAAGGGTGCAATGGCACACTTCATAAAGGGATAAATGCATAAGTCTTTGATGGTCAAGTTAATGTCTGACTTCTATTTTCTTGTGTAATTGACCTTTCCTCTGATGTTTTGAGCTACATAATCCATCTATTCGATGATTTGTGATGTATTCAATAAGAAGCATGTATGTGACACAAGAGAACAAAAGTGGTGTGATAACAAGTGGGTAGAAGCTTGAGGAAGGGCCTCAAGACCTCGCATGGATGTGAGTCGTTTGATATGGGATCGATTGGATGGTATGAACAATTTGGGGTTTGACAAACCACAACATATGCCAAGAGATCCACATACCATCCATCTAGGTTTGATCAAATGGTGTGAGCACTTTGGAGTCTAATAACCCTAACACACCTAGTGAGATGCACACACTTCTAATATGGTTATGATTCAATGATGCCAATGAAGCTTGTTTGGAATTCCCTTCCACATCGCTCCTTTGTGTTCATGTCACCACTTAAACAACTCCACCATTGCTTTCCATGAATCCTTTTTGTCGGGCTATGTGTGTTTAGTTCATGGCCTCTATCTACATATCTTGGCTCTCATCTTTGATCCTAGTTAAATCCGTCCCTCAACCATGAGATTTTAGTTTCCCTGTGTTCCATGGATTTTTTACAATGGACTCCAAATTAGCCCTAAATCTTCATCAACCCTGTGCAGAATTATCTCCCACCTATTTGTCTTCCTCTCAAGGGAATCAGAGCTTGTTTACTTGCAATGCCATTTCATTTTGGCATTGATCCATCCTAATTTATACAAGGAAGCTTGTCTAACAAACAATTTAGCACATAATATATTGTTTATAAAAGCACCAAATAAATCAAACCCTATTCCACACTCTATTTAAGAAATTCAAAAGGAGCTTTAAGTAGTAAAGACAAGAGCCTATATAAATGTAATATTTTATGCATAATTAAGTGTTATTGTTAAACACCCTCTAGATCTACTCTCGACACAATTATCTCTTCTTTCTTAACATAGTCATGTATGTGCATTTCCGTTGGGTTATAACAACTCTTTGATTCCCCATATTAAACCCAAATTTATGAGGGATCAAATTTTTTAAGGTGTAAATTTTTTGGGATCAAATTTCTTAAGGTGTAATTATTTTTTTTATCGTATAAGTCCATGTCACGTATTAATTCCTTCATATTAAATAATTAAAAAAATTACACCTTAAGAAATTGGATCTCTCTCTGTGCTTGTTAAAAAATTTAGATTTTTTCATGTACATATGTAGCCTATTTAATTTTTTAGATTTTTTCATGTACATATGTAAGTATGCAATTTTTTTTGTCACGTAATGCAATGTAACGTTACGTGACAACATCTCCCTTCTACCAAGTTGTAGAGCACCTTGTTATCCCTGATTTCTAGGGATAACTAGGAGATCATGTCTCGAGGCCCACAAGTCCTAGACATGGAGTACCGAGAGCAGGATAGACCTGAGCATGTCCCTAGAGGGCCCATCCTTCTTCTTCTTCGCCAGATTTGTCCTGTCAAGTAGCAGCAGCATCCATCACCATCGGCTTGGATTTGCATCAGAGAAGACTCTTGGTCCATGAGGTAATTGGTCCAGGTATCATGGTATGTGTCATGTTTGATCATTATAACTTTCTTATATATGCATCAGGTTCCTTAAATTTCTGATAACTGCTTGGATCTTACACTAACCCACTTGACCATTGTTGGGGGGATTAACGGGATGCCCTAGCAAGCTTGTATCCATGGGTTTTGGTTAGCCACCAGGGGAGATTTGAAGAGCCATCGTCCGCTCCCACCATACTATCACTTTACATCTTATCTCCCATACATCCATCCCATTCCCTTAGTTTGGGAATTAGGATGACCTACTTGAGGGGTTACACTTCGTCCTGTGGAAAGAAGGGGCTAAAGGCCCAGGGGGTAAAAGCAGTTGTAAAATACAAAAGCCATAAAACCTAGAGATGCTTCGCCCAGGGATCCCCAGGAAGGAAATAAAAGGCCTCTCGATAAGAAACAAAAGGGACCCGGAGAGAAATAATAAAACAAGACCTAACCAAGAGGATGGGAGGTCTCATCACGAGCCGGTCCATTATGTTCATAGGTATCTAGCAGTATGACATTGCCATTATCTGGTCACCATGCCAGGGCAATGACCCTTGGTTGCATGGCCAAGGGAAAGGGGGTCTCATCACGAGCTAGCCTTATCATTTCTGCGAAAATACCATTGGGTAACACTGTCAGCTCTGGTCACCACGCCAAGGTAGTGTCCTCTGGCAGGGATGATTTTAAGGATGGAAATTTATTTTAAAATATAGAAACCATGGCGAATCTTACTAATCCTTCATATGTCAACTATAAATGTTTGGCGATATTTTTGTAAAAATATTCAAATTTCTAAGTATTTTATATAATTTTTATAAAATCTTGGCTATTTTTAAGGTAAAATAATTTTATCCTATAGAATTTGGGAGAATCTTTTTTAAAATAACGAATCTCATTTTTGGAAAACCCATGGAAAATTAGCCCATGAGCGAAATTTAGCCCCTAAAATCATCCCTATGGACCTCTGGTCGGACCTTGAAGTAAAAAGAAAGAAAAAACAATAAATAAAGAATAAAGGCAATAAAGGGGCTTGGAAAAAGTGCATCCATGACGGGTACAACTCACCTCCTACAAAGGCACCCACGGACAATGCCTACCCCTGGTCTTCACTATGACTGGACATCCCTAGACCATATCACTTCATGAACATGGCTTGAATAATCTTCTGTGGAAACTTTCCTCTTCTTATGGATACTAGCCCAATAGGTTATTTTGTTTATTTCTTCAACTTTGTACAGTAGATCAATGTAATGCCTTTGAGCTATTAGAGGATATGCTAGGGATTTTATGTGTGTGTTTGATAAATTTAATGATGAAATATGATTGACATTGCTATAATCCCAAGGAATGATGAGCCCATGGAGGGCGAAGTTTTTGATGTGCAGGACCATACCCGATGGACAGGTACCAGTGGATCGGTACACATGGGGATATGATTAGCTCAGACCTCCATGGGTCTGAAGAGCCCATCAGATGGTTGTTGGGATGGCAGAGACAGGACAACATTATGATGAGCCTTTGTACGAGAAGAAAGAAGGGTGTTCCACCCAGGACACTTTGGCAGAGCCCAACCTAGGGGGGATCACCCACTTCAGATGGAATGTTTTCCCCTTGATGGACAGGACGTCACCCAGAAGAGCAGGATGTTATCCTGAGCGTGTGGCAATGTGATGAGGCTATTTGGCACGTGTGGCAGCTTGAAGGAGCCCTAGAAGGGACAACATCTGGCTTATGGATGTTGTATTTTCCCAAAAAGGGGCAACGTCTCCCTCAGAAGGGCTTGACGTCCCTCTTTTTTATCATATTATGACATTTTTCTAGCAGTTAATGTAAAAACTGTGTAAATATTATAGTTATCCTTGTCGGTTGTTTTAATGACCTATTTTTTAATTGAAAGGTCATAGATTGGTATAAATTGAGGACATTTTTCCTCATTTTGGAGATAACATAACTCACTCTCTTGTGAGAGATTATATTTTAGTCTTTTGCTTGGTATTTTTGGTGTTGGAAGTGAGGCACAACTCTTGTTGGAGAATTTATCTTGGCATTTATGGTGTTTCTCTCATGGAAGGTTTACAACTAGGGTTTGATTATGCATTCTTCATGATATGTAAGTGAATTTCTCATGCAAAACTTCTTAAGTGAATGGTTGTAGGCTTAATTTATTACATTTGCTATTAAGTTTGCTATTATATTGTTGAATCTTGAAACCCTAGGTAGCAAGCACACTAGTAGGTCATTGCTATATGTCCTCATGCTTGAGAAATAATTTCAGCCATTGATAAAGGAAGATATAGCCTAGTCGTTGCTACACTTATCTCCCTTTTTCTGAGTTAGCATTTAATTTATAGGTTGAAGAGAGGAGACCTCCTAGGCCTAGTTAAATCTACACCTAGGGTTTTAACCTTTTAGGGTTTGAAAAGCCTTGCTCCTGCAACACTTTTCTCCCTTAGATCTGTATTTTGAAGCTAACCATTTTGCCAAGAGTGTTTAGAGAAAGAGGAAGGAGCATGAGGCCTTGCTTAAGCAACACCGGAATGAGCCTCCTTCCCTTAGGGTTTTGATTCTAGGGCCCTGCCATTGCAGCACCATAGAACCCTACCCTCCAGTCTTTAAATTTTAAATCCTCCTAAGATCTGTTGCCTTTACTTTGACTCCATTAACCCTAAGGCACTGATATTCTTTCCAACGTTGAGATTTTAGTGTGTAAAATCATCTTTCAAACTTTTAAAATCTGAAACCCTAACTAACCTTAACACCACTAAATAGGGCTGACGTCATACCTGACGCAGCAACCCTTCTAACTCAGCAATTAATGATGATGTCAAGCATTTATTGAGCTATTCTTGATAGAAAATACTGTTGGCTTGGTCATTATTGTAGACATTGACGAATTGGTGACTTTGCATAGGCTATTTGACAAAACGTTGACCTCTTTGTCGATTATATTGCTTATTAAATGAAATCAGATAGTCAAGAAGTACTAACCTTTTGAATTATAGCCTGCAAATATACATATAGTGTTGTTATTGTCTTGTTCCGGGCAGGTGTTCTCAGCAAGGACTTCACTTCTTTATTGGCTGATTAGCCAGAATATCTGATACTAGTGGTAACCTGCGAGGAGGGATAACCTTAACTTTTGACCTTTTACTCTTTGCCTCTTCAAACCCCAGGTTACCGGGGACGTCTCCCCTGGGCTAACCTCCCTAAACAGAAAGATCCCCCCATCGAGGTGACATTGGGTGGGGTGGTTTCTGTTACGCCAATTTGACCCTTATCCTTTAGCCTTGCAAACCTAAAATACAAACTGTGCGATAACATTTTGGCGTCGTTTTCGTTGAGCACTGAGTCAATCTTCCTCAACGACAAATCCTTTGGTAAGCCTTGCCTCAAAGACCTTTCTCTTACAAGCTTACTTGGCGACTCCACTAGACCATATTCCCCCTATTCTTTGGTAGTTTCAGGAAAACTATCTGGCGACTCCACTGATTTTTCTTAGGGTGCCACATTACCTTCTGTGATATTTTCAAGATATGGGATCATGGCACACTGGGAACAAATGTATCCAAGTATTGATTTCAGAAGTTTTCAAGGATACCCAAATTACTTTGATACAACATGGCTAGACAACTCTCCAATGTTTTTGGGCCTCCTAGCTCCTCATATAGTAAATTTTTTGGAGTATTTGAGCAAGATAAAGTTGGGAGGAGAGGATGCTCTTATAAAATTGTTTTTGCTCACCCTGCCATCCTACTTACAAAAACGTTTTAAGAGTTGTTTCAAGGACAGGGGTATATCATCTTTCATACACCTCATCAGTAAGTTTATCAACCTTACTAAGCCAGATTGTCAAACATATGAATATGTCCTTCAAAACCTCATGGTAACCTTACACCACAAAGGATTCACCATTGAGATTGTAGAAGATCTCAGGAGGGCTTATCATGATCAATACCAAGAATCCTCTGATATAAGAAACAAGGTTTATGAAAACCATTATCAACCCCTCGAAGAGGAGCAAGATCTCTCCCATAATCCAATAGAATGCAACGAAGATGTAACCAGAAACGTGAATTATGAGGATGAAGCACCAGTAATCACTCCTCAGTCTGATGAAGCTCTTCAAGATCCTGTCACTCCTGCACAAGATGA
>ML821281.1:0-14409 GCA_009831015.1 Picea engelmannii
ATATGTCAAAGCAACCAAGGAATTTTTATTTCTCAAACCAAGTATATCAAAGAAATGCTAAAGAGGTTTGGAATGGAAGATTGCAAACCAGTTATCACTCCCATGCAAACCAGTTGTAAGTTGAGCAAAGATGATGATTCAAAACAGATCAGAGGAAATATAGGTCAATGATTGGCAGTCTACTATATGTGACAGCATCCAGACCAGATGTAATGCAGGTAGTTGGACAAGTGGCACGATTTCAAGAAGCACCAAAGGAATCACATGTATTAGCACTAAAGAGGGTCTTCAGAGATCTCAAAGGAACAGAAGAGTTTGGATTATGGTATCCAAAAGGAAAATATCTATCACTTATGGCCTACACAGATGCAGATTGGGAAGGTTGTATTGATGACCGACGAAGCACCAGTGGAGCAGTTGTTACCCATGATTTTGGTTATCATGATGATGTATTAATGATGGCGTACTCAGACTCTTCATAAGAACTTTCTCCCGAGAAAAAGTTATTTTCATCTCTTCCAGAAAACTCATTTTTTAAGACTGTTCGCAGGCTACTAGTATATTTTCCTGCAAGAATGCATGATTCTCGCAGGCTGCCTTAAGCTAGGGTGCGAGAAGTTCGCACTGTGTTGAACTGCTAGGGTGTGAACTCTTTCTAAATTAAGGAAAAATATGAATTCTCAATGCTTCTAGAAGAGAATCTTCTAGAAGGATGAGATGGCATTCGAATGGTTATCCTAGTACTGGATTCCCTGATATTTTGGGATCATTCTTATCCAAGTAACTAATTCATTCTCTCCTATATATTGAGGGAATTCTCATGGAAAAGGTTAAGCAAACAAGGTTAAGCAATATTCATTGGAGAATTAGTGAAAGAATTGTGTGAAGGATTGAAGCTTGAACAACAGGCTAGGAAAATCCAACAAGGATATCATAAGGGTTTTAATCTTCTTCATGCAAGTGAGCAAGTGTGTGTGTCGGAGCCAAGGGCCATCGAAAGGAAGTTTGCGACATCAAGGCTCAGGTTGTAATCTTTACTTTCCATCAATATGATACAATAATATGTCCCTTTCCCATAAAGCTATTTCCACTTTATTGTATAATTCCTTGATCATATACATAGATTGACTGTTGAATAGATTGTGCTTTCTTCACTTTGGTTGGTTTGTGTTGTCTTGGTATTGAATACATGAGAGAAATGGAGTGAAGTGGGAGCAACAAAGAGCATAGGAAGTGATAATAAGGTATGTCATTTGTTCTTGGCTCCTATTTAATTCAATGGTCAAAATCTAGGGAAAGAGTCATGTTCTGTCTTGCTTTGTTCTAGATCTAGGTGGATCTAGGAAGATCGGTTAGTGTCCGCACCTATAGATTTATCCAATAACAAAATTTGCGACTCCACTGTGGATCAATCCCATTTTCTTTGTGGATTTCAATGTTTTTCTATGGCCATTTTCTTTGGTTTTACTTTTCTCCTGTCCTATCAATCTCTGAGTCTTCAGGATATCCTGATAGACCTTCTGGGTCCAGAAGCCTTTTTCAATTTTACTTCTTTTTTTCAAATTTTGTATTATGTTCAGGAATTCTCGCACTACACTTCATTGCAGCCTGCGAGAATTGGTAGGGTTCACACCCTGCCTTTAGGTTTCAGTGTGAGGTTCTCGCACCCTGCTCAAGGGTCACATGCGGGAATCAGTGATTCTCACACTGTGTAATACTGCCTGCCTACGAACACAATTTTTCAAAATTTTGAATTTCAGTTTTGGTATTTCCAACTGCCCAAATCAGTTTGATTACCTCTTATGAGTTTCTTGGACCATTGATTGATATATTTCTTGTCTTCGTTTGCATGTGTGAACAGACTTAGGATTTCAAGGTTTTTTCTTGTTCTTTGTGTCTTGACTTTCGTTTCTTGACTTTTCTTGTTAAAACCATTCTCTCTTACTTCAGATTCTAAGTGTGTTTGATTAGTTGAGAACCAATGATTGGTTGAAAGTTGAGTACTTGGTTTTTCTCATTTGCTTATTGATTTGAAAGGTCATTTTCTTGTGTAATTGAGAAGACTACTTTGGTTTGCTCTTTATTTTTTCTTTCATTGAAAGAGTTGATTGGGTTTGTCATTGCTTGTTCATTTGGTTTTTGATTTTCTGTACTCTCGCTGTCATAGTGTAGGTCCTTTTTGAAAAGTGAACAAAATTTTTTTCTTTCAAAAATTCTTTTCGTTTTAGAAAACTTTGAAAATCAAATTATTGAGATTGTTGAAGTATTTGAAAAAGACACAATAGAGCATTGTCATTTGATAAGTGATTGTTTGTGTTTGCATTTTAAAAGAAATTTTGCATTGTAGTTCAAGGTTGATCTGGAAAACTTTCTCTCTCTCCCATACATAGGCTTCATTGAATGAAAGGTGATACATTTCATTCTCGTCCTTGCATTATTGGGTCAAAATCATACAACATAAGTTTCACTTCTGTTACCTTTGAGTAAACAACAGCCTTTAAATAACACTGCGTAATCATAAAATTTATCTAGTAACTCTTTTCTAGGGCTCTATTACACCAACATTTAGCTAGGCTAGCGCTTTGGAGTAGGAAGAAAGATACACTCTCCAAAAGCACAAAACACACAATAGAATCTTGTGTTAGGGAGTGTTAAATTCCATTTGCAACATCTTGTCCTGGGAAGCCCTTCTCACACAAGGGTCAAACACTAGGTCGCATTGATATTGGCAGAGTTACTCACCCTACTTTGTTGATATCAATGTAGATATTGCACATATTACGGGGATCACTCGGAGGTATACCCACAATGATGAGTGGAAGCCTTTTGAGTTGATTGCGGGCTAGATACCCTACCCTTGCGTGTGGATCGGACTGTCGATTGTTCCCCTAGGTTTTATTATTGTTGGTGGTGACCTTAGCGGCCTATATATATAGGTTCTTACCCAAGGTGACTGTGTAGGGGAAAGTCTTCACGGTACATGGAATTGACGTTGACCAAACTCACTCGGGTTCCTTGGAGGGTATACCCACAATTATGTGTGGGAGCTTGCACCAAGGTGTAAGTCCGTTAAGCAGGTCATCAGCGTAACTTTTCCACCATAGCCCCACCCCTTCTTGTCTCGTTGTTGCGAAATTGGCTTTCATCACCAACTAGTGTCTTCGAAATTAGAAGGTCTTGTTTGGCTGGTGATTGCTTCCTAGATTTTGTTCACTAGTGCATGTTGTTTGTTTCTCGAAGCTGACCATAGGATTTTCTTCATGAAGTTTTTCACTCGTTTACAATAGATCCTCCACATTGTTCACATAGAATGCAAGGTTTATCTCTAGAGTATCTGGAGGGTTCTCAACCCTTGCCTACATGTACACCTGAGGGCTCTCCTCGGCAAAGTGAATCCACAGTCGTCACCACACCACAAGTGGAACGAACTGACTCTCTAGAACCTTTTCAAATTACCAATACTCGAGAGGATTTTCGACTTCACCCTGGTTCCGAGCGACCTTTTATGCGACTGAATTCTTCCAGAGACTTAGTTGTTACATCTTCTGGGTCACCTGTTGGGCCTTTTCCCGGCGTAGAAGGCCAAGATCCTTTTTGGTCTGCAGGTGATTTCCGTAGGAACCTTTTTGGTCCTGGTTTGCCTGTGGTCTCTGAAATCAACCCTTCGGTGTTTTCTGAGACAGAGATTGTACTGTTGAATACCACTTATCACTTTACTCTCCCTATCGAGATGGCCCATCTCATGAATACTACGAGTGTCCCAACTGGGTTCACTACCGCTGGTCTTTCTCCTATAAACACCCAGCGAACGCTCGATGTCACTCCCACACTACCACCCGGATACCATGCGTTGAATGCTTCTATTCCAACACCTCTGCAAACTCCATGTGGTACTCTTGGTGGTCCTTCTTTTCCTGGTCACCCTATTCCCAGTTTTATTTTGACACTCCCTCGATTTCCTTCTGGAAATCCTAATCCTAGTGGCACTATCCCGTCCATTACACCAAAATTGCAGATTCTTGTTGGTGGACACGGTGGTATGATTACACTTCCTTTTACCGGACACATTCCCATTAATACACAACCTTCAATTGGGACACAACTTCCGATTGGAACTCTGCCTACGGTAGGGGGATCAACCCCACATTTTGGACAAAATATACCTCCCTCTTTGGCCCAGTATTGGAATCAGATAATACAAAATTCTCCTCGAATGACTGGGGGGCAGAAGTTGTCCGTCCCTACTATAGGCCAACCATATCCAGGTATACCCAATCCTATTTGGGGTACGAATGCTCAAACTCATGTCCCCGCTCAAGGTTACAATCCCTCAAGCTACTATCCTCTCCAACCACCACAGAATTTGCCTGGGTCTTCCCATTATGGGCAGACTTCTTATGGTCCTACTAGTTTGCCGACAAGGCTTCCACCCCAAAGCCACCAGTACCCATAGGTGAATTGACAGTTACCTTTTCTTTCTACTTTGGATTTGTCGGATTTGTCTAGGATTTTAAATGATCCTATTCGTCACTCTCCCCAATGGCCTGTTATTCCATCCAAGCTTCCATCATACATTCCTAAATTCGACGGCAAAGTGGGAGAGGACCCAAACAATCACGTTATGAATATTCATCTATGGTGCTCATCCAACTCATTGATGGATGACTCTATTTGTTTACGTCTTTTTCAATGAACCCTTACAGGTTCTGCTGCGAAGTGGTATATTGAATTTCCATGAGGTTTCTTCTCTGATTTCAACACCCTAGCTATGGATTTCCTTACGCATTACCAGTTACCGATCCGTTATGATACAGGGACTGAGATTTTGACTTCCTTCAAACAGAACAAAGGCACTCATATATCTGATCACATCCATGAGTGGCGAAGGAGATGACGTCTCATTAAACTTGAGCTCCCTGATCAATTACTGGCAAAATGGTTTAGAAAATCATTTGTGAATGAAATTGGTAAAGAGATTTCCATGGGTGGCGTAGTCATGGAAGAGAAGGCTATAAGTCATGCTCAATATCTTGATCTCATTTACTCACAAATGGGAACTCTTTATGATTTACTACCTGACTTACCTCGTCCTAATTCTTCCAACACTTCAACTACTGCAACTGCCTCGCATGTGGCTGACGGTGTGATTGGTACTGCCCAAGCCCAATCGCATTATGTTTCAAGCACAAACCCTAAGTCTACTTCTTCTAATGTTCAAAATACTTTGTCTCCTGCCACTCCCATCGGAAAAAATTATGAGGTAAATGATGTTCAATCTACCCCAGCCAGTAAAAACAAATCTAAAAAGGGGAGAGGCAAGAATAAGGAGGGAAAAAATAATCCTCAAGAAGAGCAACCTAAAACTACCCCTGTTGATGACCGGGATAAGCATAAACCCCGATACCCTTGCCTTATCTATGGTGATGATCACTACACGAAGGATTGTCCATGACGTGTCGAGGTCACTAAATTCCTTCAGGGAACCCCAAAACCCCCTGCACCAGCTGTATTGTCCCAACCCTTCCCGTCTCAACAACAGGCTCAGATGGTCATTCATGACCAACCATCCTCTTCTACTATGTCATATGTTTTGATGTGTATTAGTGATTCTAAGCAGAACAACGTTGCACTCACAACTCGAGCCAAAGATTATTTTCCATCTAAGGAGAAGGTTGAAAATCTACCTCCTGCTTTGGTACAACCCTCTCCAGCGACTCCACCTACCATCGGTCCTCTTCATCTTGAACGACCGAGCCTCGACACAGTTATGTGACCCCCCCCTAAGGGTGTCGTTCAGAAATTGACTTTCAATCCTCATGCTCGTGCAGCCCAGAACTACAGCATTGTTGAAGATCTGGCCTAGGCACCTTCAGCAATGTCAACCCTTGAAGTCCTTCAGTCTTGTCCTGCACAATGGAAGGCATTGTTGAACACTATAGGTGGAATTGATCTGACTGATACGAATTTGATAGTCTTTGACTTGGACGATCACATTCCAAGGTTTCCTGCTCAACTCGCATTCCAGATACAAGTTGTTGTCTCTAACAAGAACATTGTCGAACTGTTATAGATGAGGGTGCCTCGACTGGTGTTATGTCTCTTGCTTGTTGGAAATCCATTGGCTCTTCTCCTTTGAATGAATCCCATAATACTCTTAAAGCCTTCAATGTCTCTGGTTTTAAGCCCTACGGTGTTCTCCCTTCGTTGCCTATCACGTTAGAAGGTAAAACGGTCCAAGTTGAAGTGGAATTCTTCGATGCTCCTCTTGATTATAATCTTCTACTTGGCCACAGTTGGTGTTGGAGCTGCCCTTGTTTTTCACCCTACGCAATTTTCAATTTTGATATCTGAGATCTAAAGTTTCTTTTCTTCCCTTTCTGAAATCTTAAAAAACTTTGTAAATCTTGTCGCCTAAGCAAAAATGATTTTCCCGCTTTTAAAACAGAACCATTCGCAAGAACATTTGCTCTTTTGTTTTATTTCAGGGTCTCGCCACTCGGGCACTTTATTTCTTGATTTCCCAAGTCCAGAATCGCGAAAATGCGAACTCGGTTTTAAATTTCACCCAAGGCATTAACTAGGATAAAACCTTTAACCCTTGATTATACATCATCAAGATTTCGCGCCTCGGCGTTAGTCGACTCTAAATTTTTGTTTTTACAACCCTGAGGGGCGAGAATGCGATAACGTTTTGATAACCTTAGTCAAGAACCAAGGGTAAAAAACTGTCCACGGTTAAACTTGATTCTTGGCACACCACCGCTCGGCATTTTCTTTCGTAAGATAAGATGTCCAAAACTCCGATTCGCGAAGTTGCTACATAATTATAGCGAGATTAATTAATCACCTAATCTAAGATCTCCTTCTCTTAATTCGACCCTTAATTATCGCCGCATCGCGATATCACGACTCGGCATATCATTCTCCTGAAAGTTTGTCTTCCAATTCCCGAATCACGATATCGTGATTAAGTTAATCATGTCATTAAAGATCCGCCACATCATGATTATTGTTAATTAATGCTAAAATCGGAACTCGCAGTCTCGCGAGTTGAAAAGTCAAAACGTCAAAGGGAAATTTACGAGGTGGCGAAAACCGAGGAAATCTTTAAGTCGTTAAGATTTGAAATTTTGGAAAAATGAAATTAAGCGAGGTACGCCCTGCGCATCGAGGTTGGCACACTTCACGAGGGATTTACTTGCTCTCCATGACCCGATTGCCTGTCAAAGCCGTCGTACATTGATGGCATTAATATAAGATTTAGGGTAGATCCACGAACAAATAAGAACAGACTCATACAATAAATTTGGCTTTATTTTGCGATTTGACAGACTTGTTCAAAAGCTACAGGGTTTTCAAATATATATGAAATGTTTCATTCTATTTTGGATATTTTTCATATGCGTACAGAGCTCACCTTTCTTCCATGGAACTCATTTCCGCATGTATACGCAGGTCTACTGCAGAAGAGAAAAAAAGCAAGCTTCAGCTATCGTGCCAAGAAGAGCAGCGAAAGCGGGTGTCAAGGTTGCAGCACAGGGTTCAGACAACGTCTCAGATACTTCTCCTCGGACTGGTGGCTCAGTCGACACCTGGTCGACTATCTCAAATATTCTAAAATCTGGACTAATAAACTGCCCAGACTCAGATGACGATGACATTCATATTGTAAGGGACGACCTAAACACTAAGTACAAGACAGTTGTTCAGACGGGGATGCATCTGGTTGCAACCAGACCTCGGTTGCTCCAATACTACAACATGATCCGATGGGCATTGGATCATGTCGACTTACCCACCAGAACCATCATAAATGACCGACGAAACACGGTCAGGACTTTCAGACCAGAGCATATCCAGTCTATGTATAGGCTGCCAGCGACTTCTGAATATATATATATGGCAGTGAATTCCTGCAGGAATTCAAAAAGAAGGAGTGCGAAGAATATGATAAAACCATGGGTGGTTTGATAAAATACTGGGTTTCACGCTCCACAACATTTAGAGTAAATGATAAGGGTGTGTATTCAATTTCTTCACTGGAGCCACCATTCATATATGTGGCAATGATGGCGTGCCGACTTTTCAGTAGTGAGGATACCGCACATTTTTACATCCGGTGGGTACCCCTCATCTTTCGGGTAGCAGAAGGTAGCTCATTCAATTGGTCGAATATGCTCTCCGATAGTTTGTTCGACAGGGTCATAGAGTACCGGGAGAACAAAGTAGTCGGGAGGGCATCTGAATTCTTCATGTCCGCATATATCATGGACACAATTTGCTCCATGACGCCTTTCCCTTTAATGAATTGGGCTGGGATTCCAACCAAGGAAAAAACTGTACATGAGTACCATGATAAGTTGTGGGAAAATAACACAATTAAGTTTATTTATGAGATTTTCAATTGGGTGATGGTGCCCATGCACGTCGCCATTTTTGGTCTTACACCACCCCTCATCTCTGATAGCATTGTTGTGAATTTGAGTCGTATCGCAGACTGGTACGTAGAGGAAGAATTCTCCTATTTGAGAGTTTTCGGAGCCTCTGTTCCTCCTCTGGCACTCCCACAATTCATCCCCGACAAGCTAGCCTGTCGCGAGATTGCTCGACAAACAGTAATCGGTGGAGTGAGAAAAGAGCTCAAAGCGTCGGCCAAGAAGGTATGGCTATCTTTCCCTATTCGGCTGAATTCATATTCATTATTAGATTTTGGACATCCTAAAGCTGAGGCTGCAGCCATTGAAGACTTGAGCCTAGTCTCTATCAAGTACAAGAAGCATGATCCTCAGGGGATCGTAAGAACTCATTTGGGAAATTGCGGATTAAATAGGTTCGAACATGAATGTTCACCCTCGGATGATGTTTTCCGAGCGGCGAGGTCCTATTCGGAAGTGCAATTTTGAATCAGATCTCTGGCACCTGAAGACAGGGCTTCTGTTCTAAAATTTCAGGGACATAGGAGAATATGCCTTCCCATTGTGTTGGGAGGTTTGGGACTTTCTAAGGATAAAGAAAAGGAGGCCAGAAGTTCTGTGGGGCAAACTTCTAATCCCGAAAAACGTCAGGAAGGGAATCAAGAACAGAATCCTGAACAGGGAAAAAGTCCCGAGCGAGAGAAGAGTCCTGAGCAGGAGAAGAATCCAGAAAAGAAGAGGAGTCCTGAGCGGGAGGAAAATCCCAAAACAGAAAAAGAGGATACTGATCCTCCTAAGGAGCATAGTCCTGAGTTGGAAATAAAAGACACAGACCCACCGAAAAATCAGAATCCGGAGGCAGGGACTAAGACCTCTGATCCCCCGAAAGAACAAGATCCACTTAGCACACCAGTGAAGGTGGCGAAGCAGATCGGACAACTCATCACCTATGTCACACCCTTGCATTCAACATAGGGAGGCGTTAATGAGGGATGGATTTTCAGGGAAGAACTAACACCTATAAGGGCAGAGGAACTCCCCCCTAATGATTTCTTTTTTGACAGAAAAAGGAAAGTTGTAGTCAAGCAGGAATTTCATCAAGAGGGAGAGTCCACTGTTAAAAAGTTCAAAGTGATGACCGATGTGATGAACAAAAGGAAATATGCATTTGCCATAGAGATTGCAGGAACGTTGGGAGCGTACGCAACGACAAATCAATTCTCGGTCGTGGTGTTAAAAAATCAGCTCAAAGAAAAGAATCGGCTGATCAGGACTCTTGAAGCCCGAATAGCTTTGGCTGCAGAAGATGCTAAGAGTCAAGCGAGTGGGGCAATAGAGCTGGCCCAATTGGCCGATAAGAAAGAAATTGAAGTCCTCAAGACCAAACTGGAACAAGCAAATTCGACGATCCGAGATGGTCGGGTACAATCAGGCCAGCAGAGGGATGCGATTACACAACTACAGACTCATTTGAAGATCGCAGAAAGCAAGGTGGTTGACATTGAGATCGTTAAATCTCAAGCGACTGATATTCAGAGCAGGATCTCCTCTGCTCAACAGAGCCTACTAAACAAATTAGGAGAGATTTGAGAAGACTACTTATTAATACAGCGAATCTCTGAGAATCTGATTAACAAAGAAAGGAACGCAGAAGCTACTCAGGTCGCTTTCCAAGAGGCAGTGATAGCGACCAACAACAGGTTTTCAGGGCATCCTGGGCTCACCATTTCCAAACAAACCAGGGGTAATATCTTGTTAAAGAATTGGGAACAGGATATTACTTTAAGCAAAGAGCAGGCTCAAAAAGTGGCAATTTCATTAGAAGAGGTCGTCAATAACATAAATGGTGAGCAGTTGGGGATAGAAATTGGAGATGACAAAGAGGCGCTAAGGCAGATAAATATAGATCAGATTTCTCTCGACATAGAGGAGGAGAATGAGAGAAGTTCAGCGGAAATCTCAAAGATGGACAGGGTAGACCCAGCTCAAATCTACAAACATTTGATTCATCCTAGTGCACAACTTGGCGCCCTTGAACTCGTTGATATACAAATAAACGATAATCTTCCACAGTTGGCCCGAGAGTGTTATCTTGCCGAAGCCCGTTGTCAGGCCGAGCCTTCACAGCTTGTGACCCAATTTGTGGACAAGTGTATCATGTACACTGAATCCATGCGAGGACAGGCACCTAGCACTTCTTGAAGATAGAATAGATGAAATGGAGTTATCTCGTTCCCCCCAGCTGTCAATGCAAACCCTTCACAACTTGTATTTCATTTTTTGGGACAAATGTATCATGTGTATTAAATCTAAGCAAAAACAAGCACCTGGCACCTTTTTGAAAAATGGATTCAGATAGATGGAGTAATTTCGCTCTTCCGAACCGAGAGGCCAATCTTGTATAAATAGATCACAAAAAGAAGAGAACAAGGCTGGAATTTTGGGCACTAACTGTAAGAGATTTTTTGTATGAAAGAAGTTAATACAAACAATTTGAAGATTCCCGATTCTGTCACGACTGTGTTGCAAGTTTGTTTCGTCATGTTCTTTGTTTCTTTTAATTTTTCTCTACATAATTGATGTGTATCACTGAAATTTAGTATGACCACTACTATGGTGAATGGTTTTCATCTTTTCTGTAATTGTTTCTTGTCTTTCCTCTGCACCAGTTATCAGCGGGTGTAAGGCCAATTTATGCTTATTTACACTAGGTCAATTATGTTTATGTCAATTTCTTCTTCTGTGTATACGTGAGTTTTCCATTAACAGGAACTTCGCGTCATTTACAGCTAAACGTTTTCCCCCATCTCACGTTATTTTTATCAAAAACAATACAGTTACAGGAAAGGGCCTTCAAATTGCATTTCTATTTCATTTTTTCATGCAAAGGTTTCTCTTTACTCCGTCTGAATTGAAACAGAAAATAAAATCTTTCTCTCGTTAAATCATTTCCATATTGGTACTGTTCCTTAAATGACTGTCCCTGCAGCAACTCAACCTAATATTCCACCTGGATTATCTAACCAAATTCATATCACTTTAAATCTCTTCGACATAATCCTTAAAACTACGACCACCCAGGAAGAATTAGAACGTTCATGGGAAGCCATTGAACAAGACATTACTATTCAGGAACAGTGGGAAGCTAGGCAGCGAGAACGTAGAAACCTCAATTAAGTTTCCTTTACCGAAGGTTAGTATAATCCTTTATCAACCTTTCATACTTTTGGATGCCTTGACACTGTACTTTTGAGCCTTAAGTACAGACTCAGGAACAACATCTTTCTGGCGCCGTTGCCAGGGAACGAAGTTACGAAATATTTTCCCTGGGAAAACGACAAATTATTTCGTTGATAGTGTTACTCTTTGATAGTGAACATAGAGTGCACACAGTTTAAGGCTTTTTAAAAATCTTTCACTTGGCGACTCCACTAACACACAAACTGGCGTCTGGTAGAAGGCATACCAGACAAAACCCGGATGGCAAGCTAATTACGCCTGTTAATAATCCTGAAAAATTTTTAAGAGAGAGAGGCTCTTTTGAGGCAACTGCTTCAATTAATAAACCCAAAAACCCACTTGTAAAGACTAAATGCCCTTCAGAACCTCTTACTTCCTACAACCCTCTGTCTGATACCAAAGATCTAGAAACAGACTCCTCAGAATTTAGGAGTGAGCCGCATCAAACTTTCCCATCTATAAACAAGGGAAAAGGTCCTTTGGAAAGATCGTTATCTTTTGACATACCATCCTTTCTTCATCAGAACTTCCCAGTTTCACCTAATTAAAAAGAGTGTGTTACACCCTCCTTTCCTACTCCCAAGTCGATGGCAGGAATTGGTGGAGGTGGTGGAGGACAGTCGAACATCTCTCCTCCAGGCGTTTTTGCAAAAGTTGCAGCGAGGTATGCCCCCCTGGTTTTACCCATTCCCCTCCATGACTTACCTGACAATTACATCAAAAATCTTCCTAAGTTCACTAGGGAGGTAGATCTAACCGCAGACGAGCATATAAACTTCTTTAACCAGTTCGAAGACATATGCGGTATCGTGCACGAGGATGTCTATTCGAGATTACTTGTCCAAACCTTCGAAGGATAGGTCCAAACTTGGTTTCGGAGTCTTCCTGCAACTTCTATTCGGTCATATAATGCCTTAGAAGATGCTTTCCTCAGACAATGGGGAGAGCGAAAGGACCACTTATACTACCTTACTGAGTTTGGGTCTCTAAAGAAAAAGAACTCAGAAACGGTTATGGAATTTATTCTAAGATTTAACAAACTGTATAATAAAATTCCAGTCGCTGTCAAACCTTCCCAACCCTCAGCCAAAGTAACCTTTGCAGGAGCTTTTGAACCTGATTTTGCCCTACTTTTGCGAGAAAGAAGAGGAGACACCCCGAATAGAATGCAAGACGATGTTGTCGAAATAGAATCTAATATGATGGCTTCAGGTAAATTGAAGGCTAAAGTAGAAACATCCAACCATGATAATAGACGCTTTAGGGAACCAGCGGGTCCTTCCGGGTCAAATAGATACACTGATGACAGAGTGGATGATATGGCTTGAATAATTAAATATTTGTCTAACAAAATATCTAGGATGGAGTTGGATCAGGCTAAAGCTGATTCTCCTAACAAAAGGGACTTCAGGAGAAACCCAAATCCCCAAAATCAACAGAGGCAAATAAAGAATGAATATCAAAAAATACAAGCTCCACTAAAAAATGAAAATTTTATAGGAGCAAGTGACCTCCAAGATTTCGGAGATTCGGAAGATGAAGTTGCATGTTTCGGTGATGAGTGTTCACAGCCATTTCTAACTAGGGAAGACTATGAGAAATCCTTAAACACTCCTCAACCGTCTAATGAAGAAGATGAAGGTGATCATACTGACCTCTGCTTATCTCAACTAGAAACAGAGATGATAGTGGTTGATTTTCAACCCAGATACAATCTGAGGTCAAAAAAAATTCCTACCTCAACTAACCAACCTAAGAAAATCCTGCCAAGGGGTCAACCTCAAGAACCTCCTTCGGAAGATACATTGTTACCCAGCAATAACATCAAAATGACAAAGACTCAGGAGTCTGAGGTAAAAAAAGCTGAAATCCAAACAAAGGAAACAAGGCCGATAGATAAAATCACATTTGCGACTAAGGTTACGAGTGATGAAGCGATTCAGACAAACAAACGGGAAGAAAAAACCTTGGAAATTTTAACCAAAGAAACGGACAAGGCCAATACATCTTACAATTTTGAAAATGAATTAAATAAAATTAAGATACCGATTCCTTTGGTAGAATTAGCGAAAAACCCAACTTATCGCAAGCAAATTGCCAAAGTGATGGGTGTTTATGAGCTCGAAAGTCACTTTGACATTATCAACCTAGAAGATGACAGACCTAACATCACCTTTGGTCCCCATTTTGAGGGATCCAAGGACAACATCGCCCCTTTCTATATCACCCTGAATATACATGACCAACTACTACATAACTTCCTGTTAGACTCTGGGGCTTCACATAATGTTATGCCCAAAACGATAATGGAGAGGTTGGGCCTCCAGATCACTAGAACCTATGGAGATCTATACTCTTTCGACTCAAGAAAGGTTAAATGTATGGGAATGATAAAAGATCTTGTTGTTACCCTGGCTCAGGTCCCAGTCAAGAGTGTCTTGATGGATGTGGTTATTGCAGATATTCCCCCCAAATATGGTATGTTGTTATCCAGATCATGGGGAGCCAAGTTGGGAGGTTCTGTACAATTGGAAATGTCGTATGCCACAATTCCTGTATTCGGTGGTCAGTTTACCCGATTGTACAGAGAAACAAGATTGGCATATACTGTTAGTGACCCTCAGAATCCAAATAATTTTCCCATTTATGTCGCGGACCAAGATCTGGGAAATTGCATATTGTCTTTCGATGATGGTTTAAATGGATGTCCAGAAGAACTTGATATGAAGCAAGAAGAGCTTAGCCCCTTGACTGA
>ML821281.1:14847-36641 GCA_009831015.1 Picea engelmannii
CTTTGCAACCTCAACCAGAAGAAGTGGAGGATTGTGACATAGGAACTGGAAAAGAAGCCAGAATTGTAAAGATATCTAAATTCCTCCCTCCCAAGGTAAAAGACCAGTATAGAGACTTACTCAAACAGTATAAAGATGTTTTTGCCTGGTCCTATGATGAACTTCAAACATATGATACTTCTATAATTGAGCACAAGATACCTTTGAAACCCAGAGTTAAACCTTTTAGATAGAAGCTCAGGCCGTTTAACCCCATTTTGCTACCTATTATTGAAAAGGAAGTTAAGAAGCTTTTAGATGCGAAAATAATCGTTCCTCTAAGATACTCAGACTGGGTGGCGAATTTGGTCCCTGTCAGAAAAAAGAACGGAGAAATCAGACTGTGTGTAGATTTCCAGAACCTAAACAGATCCTCTCTTAAAGATAATTATCGACTTCCTAAAATGGATCACGTCTTGGAAAGGGTGGTTGGAGCAAATCGAATGTCTATGATAGACGAATTTTCTGGATACAACCAAATCGCCATGAACGAACAAGACAAAGAAAAAACCGCTTTTACCACACCATGGGGTACATTCATGTATGATAAAATGCCTTTTGGTTTAATGAATGCAGGGGCTACCTTCCAGTGTGCTATGGATATCGCTTTCGTTGGAGAAAAATATAAGTTCATAGTAATCTACCTTGACGATTTGACTATTTTTTCTAAAACCGATGAAGAACATTTGACCCATTTAAAACAAACTTTCAAAAAATGTCGCAGGTATGGTCTATCTTTGAATCCAAAGAAATCACATTTTGCTATGCAGGAAGGTAAGCTTCTGGGGCACATCGTATTTAAAAATGGGATCAAGATTGATCCTAAGAGGGTTGAAGCGATACAAACTATCAGTATTCCTAGAAACGTTAAAGAAATTCAATCTTTCTTAGGTACAATAAATTTTTTAAGAAGATTTATACCTAATTTTTCTGAGATTGTCAAATTGATCACAGGTATGCTGAAGAAAGATAGCAGAGTAAATTGGACAACCGAGGCTAAAGCATCGTTCGAACGTATTAAAAAAGTTATCAGTGAGGCACCTGTGTTAACAAGCCCAGATTACTTGAAGGATTTCCTCATCTTTTCATTTGCTTCTCAACATACTATCGCTGCGGTGTTACTGCAAAAAGATAATGAAGGTTTTGAGTGCCCGATCGCGTTTTTTAGCAAGAGCCTTAGAGACGCTGAACTAAAATATGATATAATGGAAAAATAGGTGTACGCAATGGTGAAACCACTAAAGGCATTCAAAACTTACGTCCTACATTCAAAAATTATCGCGTATGTACCAAATAGTGTTGTGAAGGATATATTGGTACAGTCGGACAGCGATGGAAAATGAGGGCGCTGGCTCGCTAAGATATAGGAATTTGATCTGGAAATCAAACCTACTAAATTGATAAAGGAAAAGGGTCTGGCCAAACTTTTGGCTGAATCGAACCTTAGAGCTCTTGACATCAATTGCCTACAAGGGGAAGGCGAAGACACACATTTGCAAGAGCCGGATGACCAAACATATCCAAACAAGATTGAGGAAAAATTCATGTCGTCAAGATGGTATGAAGATATAGTTTTCTATTTGTTAAACCTGAAATTTCCAGGTCATGGACTAACACCAGCCAAATACAGAACTTTAAAACTCCATGCTGTAAAGTATTGCATCTCAGAGAATCAACTATACTGGAAGGATCCACTTGGGTTCTTACTGGTCTTTCTGGTTGAGTCGGAAACTCCGCGAGTTATAGAAGAATTTCATGAAGGAATATGTGGAGGGCACCATGCATGGAGAGCCACAGCCTATAAGATCTTGAGGGCCGGGTACTATTGGCCGAAAATATTCTCGGACGTATTCACCAGTAAGAAGAAACTCCCTGCATTACCACTCGTTCCAGTCAAAACCGAAGCCCCGTTTGAACAATGGGGATTAGACTTCATAGGGGAAATCAACCCCCATTCCATTGCTCAGCATAAGTGGATCCTAACAGCCACAGATTATTTTACAAAGTGGGTGGAAGCAATTCCAACTAAAAGAGCAACAGATTCGGTGGTGATTGATTTCTTGGAAGATAACATTTTGTCGAGATTCAGGTGTCCCCGAAAGATTGTTACCGACAACGCCCAGGCCTTCAAATCCGTGGCTATGATCAATTTCTGCCAGAAGTACAGTATTGTTCTCGGCCATTCCACTGCTTATTACCCTCAAGGAAATGGGCTGGCTGAATCATCAAATAAGAGACTAGTAAATGTGATCAAAAAGGTACTGAACGAAAACAAGAGATCCTGGCATGTACATTTGAAACACGCATTATGGGAAAACCGCATCAGCACTAAAAGATCTATCGGCATTTTTCTGTTTCAGATGGTATATGGGACCGAGATGGTTCTTCCTATTAACTTAGCATTGCCAGTGATGAAATTATGGCAGGATCAAAACGAAGAGCCCAATCATGTAACTAGAAGAATTAACCAACTGATTGAGGTTCAACAGCTCAGAGTGGAGGTTGATGAGAGAATGCAGAAATACCAGGACAATATGAAAGCATTGTTCGATCTAAAAGAAAAGGACAGAGAGTTCTTCCCTGGTGACTTGGTGTTAAGATGGGATGCGAGAAGGGAAGAAGCTGCAAAGAATGGAAAATTTGACCACCTTTGGTATGGACCATTCAGGGTCTCGGCTCCAGAAGGAAAGAATTCCTTTCTTCTGGAAAACATTCATGGAAAGGTTCTAAGCGCCCCTGTCAATGGGCGATATCTAAAGCACTATATGACATGATGGTGGTTGGGTAGAAAGGAAAATAAAATAAAAAATAAATAAATTGTATATATATATTTATAAAAAAATAAAATTTTATTATGAATGTTGGTACATATTTATGTTATTGTTCTGACATTTATCTTCAATTTTTGGTTTTTTGTTCCTAAAATTTCAGTGCATTTTTCAGTCAGGTTTGTGTTTGTTTTTGCAGGATTCCAGCCTCAAACGAGCCTAGCTTCAGGCGAAATTAACTCAAGACATAAGGTGCATATCAGTGTTGGAAATAGGGCGACGTAAAACAGGTGATACATAAGATAGTTCATAATCCCCAAAGAAATTGGAAAGAGAAGACAGAGGTAAGTTTTCTAAATACTCAGATCATGAAAGGTTGTTTTTAGCAATCTAAAGTAATATTGTTCAAATTGCAATATAAAGGGTTAGATAATAGGATTATTTTTGGCCTTGACCTTCAAACTAAAATTTGAATGAATATGTTAAATCCAAAACGGTCAGTCATAATTTTTGTTCCTAAAAGTATCTGAAAACCCGTCTCAAACTGTTGTGACCTTTTGTACATTGAGCCATTGAATTGCTACCTTGTTTTCTGTCTTTATTTGGGCCTGATTTTAGCAAGTCACTATCTTCCTAAGTCTTTGTATAGGAGTTAAAGTTCTTCGTTTTAAACCTTGGGGATTTTGGAACAGATCTTAATAAGAAAGTTGGTCCTCACAACTACTTGATATTCTGCTAAGCTAAGGAATGTTTATAGTGATCATGACTTTTCTAGGTTTTTCAACAGCATCGAAAAAATCAAAGCTTGCTTGAACAGGATGTCCCTTAAATTTTTATTCTTTCTCCCTTGTCTCCCTATGAACTAAAGGTCTTGTGAGGTTCAAAGGAAGGTTGATACCAAGTAATCAAAATAAGTTGACAGACCTCTGATAAAAAATATTTTATAGATCTCAGCCCTGATATAAACTGATTGCTCCCATCTTCGTGTTTTAACGGTAAATATTAAGACAGGTGGTGAAAGGAAATTCAGAAATGATTGCCCCCACCTAGTCTATTAAGACGATGAAAGGAAATTCAGAAATGATTGCCCTCGTCTTAGCGTTTAAACGCATAAATTTTTTCCGAAGTGGTGAAAAGAAATTCAGTAGAAAAGGGTCAGACAACTTCACCGGGGTACTGAACAGGATCGCTGGCAGTGAAGCAATGTCTGGGAGATCTGTAAGGCTATTATACATAAACATCAATCTACTCTGGTAATCAACACTTTCTGAAAACCTGATCATTTCCCCAAATTCAGACGGGACTTCCCTATTTTAGATTATATAATATCATTCTTTTGATGCAAGCTGAGAATCATAAGACTTGTTGAATATCCTAGGATCGTTACGACTGTCTTAAAGCGTTCCCCAAACTTAGTAGCGAGAAAGGGAAAATTGCGAAAGTGACTTCAGCTGTTCTTAGAAAGAGTATCTGAGTTCGAAAAAATTTCTGGGGTACCAAGCGAAAATTTTCTCCCCCCCTTCTACCTTTTTCCTTGAATGTTTTCTGTTTAATTTAGCCTATGACTCAATTTACCCAATTTTGGCACCTGGTCTACTGTTCTTCCCACCTCACAGGGAAGCAAGATCCCTAGTTGGAGCCTATGTTGGAGCCGCCCTTGTTTTTCACCCTACGCAATTTTCAATTTTGATATCTGAGATCTAAAGTTGCTTTTCTTCCCTTTCTGAAATCTTAAAAAACTTTGTAAATCTTGTCGCCTAAGAAGAAATGCTTTTCCCGCTTTTAAAATAGAACCATTCGCAAGAACATTTGCTCTTTTGTTTTATTTCGGGGTCTTTCCACTCGGGCACTTTATTTCTTGATTTCCCAAGTCCCGAATTGCGAAAATGCGAACTCGGTTTTAAATTTCACCCAAGGCATTAACTAGGATAAAACCTTTAACCCTTGATTATACATCATCAGGATTTCATGCCTCGACGTTCGTCGACTCTAAATTTTTGTTTTTACAACCCCGAGGGGTGAGAACGTGATAACGTTTTGATAAACTTAGTCAAGAACCAAGGGTAAAAAATTGTCCACGGTTAAACTTGATTCTTGGCACACCGTCGCTCGGCATTTTCTTTCGTAAGATAAGATGTCCAAAACTCCGATTCGCGAAGTTTCTACATAATTATAGCGAGATTAATTAATCGCCTAATCTAAGATTTCCTTCTCTTAATTCGACCCTTAATTATCGCCGCATCGCGATATCGCGACTCGGCATATCATTCTCCTGAAAGTTTGTCTTCCAATTCCCGAATCAAGATATCGCGATTAAGTTAATCATGTCATTAAAGATCTACCACATCATGATTATTGTTAATTAATGCTAAAATCGGAACTCATAGTCTTGCGAGTTGAAAATTCAAAACGTCAAAGGGAAATTTACGAGGTGGCGAAAACCGAGGAAATCTTTAAGTCGTTAAGATTTGAAATTTTGGAAAAATGAAATTAAGCGAGGTACGCCCCACGCATTGAGGTTGGCACACTTCACAAGGGATTTACTTGCTCTCCATGACCCGATTTCCTGTCAAAGCCGCCGAACATTGATGGCATTAATATAAGATTTAGGGTAGATCCATGAACAAATAAGATCATACTCATACAATAAATTTGGCTTTATTTTGCGATTTGACAGACTTGTTCAAAAGCTACAGGGTTTTCAAATATATACGAAATGTTTCATTCTGTTTTGGATATTTTTCATATGTGTACAGAGCTCACCTTTCTTCGAGGGAACTCATTTCCGCATGTATACGCAGGTCTACTGCAGAAGAGAAAAAAAGCAAGCTTCAGCTATGGCGCCAAGAAGAGCAGCGAAAGCGGGTGTCGAGGTTGCAGCACAGGGTTCAGAAAACGTCTCAGATACTTCTCCTCGGATTGGCGGCTCAGTCGACACCTGGTCGACTATCTCAGATATTCTAAAATCTGGGCTGATAAAATGCCCAGACTCAGATGACGATGACATTGATATTGTAAGGGACGACCTGAACACTAAGTACAAGATAGTTGTTCAGTCGGGGATGCATCTGGTTGCAACCAGACCTCGGTTGCTCCCATACTACGACATGATCCGATGGGCATTGGATCATGTCGAATTACCCACCAGAACCATCATAAATGACCGACGAAGCACGGTCGGGACTTTTAGACCAGAGCATATCCAGTCTATGTATAGGCTGCCAGTGACTTTTGAATATATTTATGGTAGTGAATTCCTGCAGGAATTCAAAAAGAAGGAGTGCAAAGAATATGATAAAACCATGGGTGGTTTGATAAAAGACTGGGTTTCGTGCTCCACAACATTTAGAGTAAATGATAAGGACGTGTATTCAATTTCTTCACTGCAGACACCATTCATATATGTGGCAATGATGGTGTGTCGGCTTTTCGGCAGTGAGGATACCACACATTTTTACATCCGGTGGGTACCCCTCATCTTTCGGGTAGTAGAAGGTAGCTCATTCAATTGGTCGAAGATGCTCTTTCATAGTTTTTTTGACAGGGTCACAGAGTACCGGGAGAAAAAAGCAGCCGGGAGGGCATCCAGATTCTTCATGTTCGCTTATATCATGGACGCAATTTTCTCCATGACGCCTTTCCCTTTAATGAATTGGGCTTGGAGTCCAACCAAGGAAAAAAATGTACATGAGTACCATGATAAGTTTAGGAAAATAATGCAAATAAGTTTATTTATGAGATTTTCAATTGGGTGATGGTGCCCCTGCACGTCGCCATTTTTGGTCTTACACCACCCCGCATCTCTGATAGCATTGCTGTGAATTTGAGCCGTATCGCAGACTGGTACGTAGAGCAAGAATTCTCTTATTTGAGAGTTTTCGGAGCCGTTGTTCCTCCTCTGGCGCTCCCACAATTCATCCCTGACAAGCTAGCCTGTCGCGAGATTGCTCGGCAAACAGTAATCGGCGGAGTGAGCAAAGAGCTCAAAGCGTCGGCCAAGAAGGTATGGCCATCCTTCCCTATTCGGCTGAATTCATATTCATTATTAGATTTTGGACATGCTAAAGCTGAGGCTACAGCCATTGAAGACTTGAGCCTAGTCTCTATCGAGTACAAGAAGCATGATCCTCAGGGGATCGTAAGCACTCATTTGGGAAATTGCGGATTAAAGAGGTTCGAACATGAATGTTCGCCCTCGGATGATGCTTCCTGAGCGGCGAGGTCCTATTCGGAAGTGTAATTTCGAATCAGATCTCTGGCACCCGAAGACAGGGCTTCTATTCTAAAATTTCAGGGACATAGGAGAAGATGCCTTCCCGTTGTGTTGGGAGGTTTGGGACTTTCTAAGGATAAAGAAAAGGAGGCCGGAAGTTCTGCGGGGAAAACTTCTAATCCCAAAAAACGTCAGGAAGGGAATTAGGAACAGAATCCCGAACAGGGAAAAAGTCCCGAGCGAGAGAAGAGTCCTGAGCAGGAGAAGAATCCAAAAAAGAAGAGGAGTCATGAGTGGGAGGACAATGCCGAAACAGAAAAAGAGGTTACTGATCCTCCCAAGGAGCATAGTCCTGAGGTGGAAATAAAAGACACAGACCCACCAAAAACTAAGAATCCGAAGGCAGGGACTAAGACCTCTGATCCCCCGAAAGAACAAGATCCACTCAGCACACCAGGGAAGGCGGCAAAGTAGATCAGACAACCCATCACCTCTGTCACACCCTTGCAGTCAGCACAGGGAGGCGTTAATGAGGGATGGATTTTCGGGGAACAACTAAGACCTATAAGGGCATAGGAACTCCCCCCTAATGATTTATTTTTTGACAGAAAAAGGAAAGCTGTAGTCAAGCAGGAATTTCATCAAGAGGGAGAGTACGCATGGGATGAACAAAAGGAAAGATGCATTTTCCACAAAGATTGCAGGAACGCTGGGAGCGTACGCGAAGGAAAATCAATTCTCGGTCGCGGCGTTAAAAACTCATCTCAAAGAAAAGAATCAGTTCATCAAGACTCTTGAAGCCCGAATAGCTTCGGCTGCGGAAGATGCTAAGAGTCAAGCGAGTGGGGAAATAGAGCTAGCCCAATTGGCTGATAAGAAAGAAATTGAAGTCCTCAAGACCAAACTGGAACAAGCAAATTCTACGAACCGAGATGGTCGGGTACAATTAGGCCAGCAGAGGGATGCGATTACATAGCTACAGACTCAGTTGAAGTTCGCAGAAAGCAAGGCGGTTGACATCGAGATCGTTAAATCTCAAGCGACTGATATTCGGAGCAGGATCTCCTCTGCTCAACAGAGCCTACTAAATAAAGTAGGAGAGATTCGAGAAGACTGCTTATTAATACAGCGAATCTCTGAGAATCTGATTAACAAAGAAAGGAACACAGAAGCTACTCGGGTCGCTTTCCAAGAGGCAGTGATAGCGACCAAAAACAGGTTTTCAGGGCATCACGGGCTCACCATTGCCAAACAAACCAGGGGTAATATCTTGTTAAAGAATTGGGAACAGGATATTACTTTAAGCAAAGAGAAGGCTCAAAAAGTGGCAAATTCGTTAGAAGAGGCCGTCAATAACATAAATCGTGAGCAGTTGGGGATAGAAATTGGAGCTGACACAGAGGCGCTAAGGCAGATAAATATAGATCGGATTTCTCTCGACATAAAGGAGGAGAATGAGAGAAGTTCAGCGGAAATCTCAAAGATGGACAGGGTAGACCCAGCTCAAATCTACAAACATTTGATTCAGCCTAGTGCACAACTTGGCGCCCTTGAACTCGTTGATATACAAATAAATGATAAGCTTCCACAGTTGGACCGAGAGTGTTATCTTGCCGAAGCCCGTTGTCAGACCGAGCCTTCACAGCTTGTGACCCAATTTGTGGACAAGTGTATCATGTACACTGAATCCATGCGAGGACAGGCACCTAGCACTTCTTGAAGATAGAATAGATGAAATGGAGTTATCTTGTTCCCCCCAGCTGTCAATGCAAAGCCTTCACAGCTTGTATTTCATTTTTTGGGACAAATGTATCATGTGTATTAAATCTAAGCAAAAACAAGCACTTGGAACCTTTTTGAAAAATGGATTCGGACAGATGGAGTAATTTCGCTCTTCCGAACCGAGAGGCCAATCTTGTATAAATAGATCACAAAAAGAAGAGAACAAGGCTAGACTTTTGGGCACTAACTGTAAGAGAGTTTTTGTATGAAAGGAGTTAATACAAACAATTTGAAGATTCCCGATTCTGTCACAACTGTGTTGCAAGTTTGTTTCGTCATGTTCTTTGTTTCTTTTCATTTTGCTCTACATAATTGATATGTATCACTGTAATTTAGTATGACCACTACTATGGTGAATGGTTTTCATCTTTTCTGTAATTGTTTCTTGTTTTTCCTCTGCACCAGCTATCAGCGGGTGTAAGACCAATTTAGGCTTACAGAATTTTACGTTTATTTACACTAGGTCAATTATGTTTATGTCAATTTCTTCCTCTTTGTATACGTGAGTTTTCCATTAACAGGAACTTCGATTCATTTACAGCTAAACGTTTTCCCCCATCTCACGTTATTTTTATCAAAAACAATATAGTTACAGGAAAGGGCCTTCAAATTGCATTTCTATTTCATTTTTTCATGCAAAGGTTTCTCTTTACTCCGTCCGAATTGAAACAGCAAATAAAATCTTTCTCTCGTTAAATCATTTCCATATTGGTATTGTTCCTTAAATGACTGTCCCTGCAGCAACTCAACCTAATATTCCACCCGGATTATCTAACCAAATTCATATCACTTTAAATCTCTTCGACATAATCCTTAAAACTGTGACCACTTGGGAAAAATTAAAACGTTCATGGGCAACCATTGAACAAGACATTACTATTCAGGAACAGTGGGAAGCTATGCAGCGAGAACGTAGAAACCTCAATTAAGTTTCCTTTACCGAAGGTTAGTATAATCCTTTATCAACCTTTCATACTTTCAGATGCCTTGACACTGTACTTTTGAGCCTTAAGTACAGACTCAGGAACAACATCTTTCTGGCGCCGTTGCCGGGGAATGAAGTTACGAAATCTTTTCCCTGGGAAAACGACAAATTATTTCGTTGATAGTGTTACTCTTTGATAGTGAACATAGAGTGCACACAGTTTAAGGATTTTTAAAAATATTTCACTTGGCGACTCCACTAACACACAAACTGGCGTTTGGTAGAAGGCATACCAGACAGAACCCGGATGGCAAGCCGATTACGCCTGTTAATAATACTGAAAAAAAATTAAGAGAGAGAGGCTCTTCTGAGGCAACTGCTTCAATTAAAAAACCCAAAAACCCACTTGTAAAGACTAAATGCCCTTCAGAACCTCTTACTTCCTACAGCCCTCTGTCTGATACCAAAGATATGGAAACAGACTCCTCAAAATTTAGGAGTTGGCCGCATCAAACTTTCCCATATATAAACAAGGGAAAAGGTCCTTTGGAAAGATCGTTATCTTTTGACATACCATCCTTTCTTCATCAGAACTTCCCAGTTTCACCTGATTCAAAAGAGTGTGTTACACCCTCCTTTCCTACTCCCAAGTCGATGGCAGGCATTGGTGGAGGTGGTGGAGGACAGTCGAACATCCCTCCTTCAGGCGTTTTTGCAAAAGTTGCAGCGAGGTATGCCCCCCTGGTTTTACCCGTTCCCCTCCATGACTTACCTGACAATTACATCAAAAATCTTCCTAAGTTCACTAGGGAGGGAGATCTAACCGCAGCCGTGCATATAAACTTCTTTGACTAGTTCGCAAACATATGCGATATCGTGCACGAGGATGTCTATTCGAGATTACTTGTCCAAACCTTCGAAGGACAGGTCTGAACATGGTTTCGGAGTCTTCCTGCAGCTTCTATTCGGTCATATAATGCCTTAGAAGACGCTTTCCTTAGACAATGGGGAGAGTGAAAGGACCACTTATACTACCTTACTGAGTTTGGGTATCTAAAGAAAAAGAACTCAGAAATGGTTATGGAATTTATTCTAAGATTTAACAAACTGTATAATAAAATTCCAGCCGCTGTCAAACCTTCCCAACCCTCAGCCAAAGTAACCTTTGCAGGAGCTTTCGAACCTGATTTTGCCCTACTTTTGCGAGAAATAAGAGGAGACACCCTGAATAGAATGCAAGACGATGTTGTCGAAATAGAATCTAATATGATGGCTTCAAGTAAATTGAAGGCTAAAGTAGAAACAACCAACCGTGATAATAGACTCTTTAGGGAACCAGCGAGTCCTTCCAGGTCAAATAGATACACTGATGACAGAGTGGATGATATGGCTCGAATAATTAAAGATTTGTCTAACAAAATCTCTAGGATGGAGTTGGATCAGGCTAAAGTTGATTCTCTTAACAAAAGGGACTTCAGGAGAAACCCAAATCCCCAAAATCAACAGAGGCAAATAAAGAATGAAGATCAAAAAATACAAGCTCCACTAAAAAATGAAAATTTTATAAGAGCAAGTGACCTCCAAGATTTCGGAGATTCGGAAGATGAAGTTGCATGTTTCAGTGATGAGTGTTCGCAACCATTTCTAACTAGGGAAGACTATGAGAAATCCTTGAACACTCCTCAACCATCTAATGAAGAATATGAAGGTGATCATACTGACCTCTGCTTATCTCAACCAGAAACAGAGATGATAGTGGTTGATTTTCAACCCAGATACAATCTGAGGTCAAAAAATAAGCCTACCTCAACTGACCAACCTAAGAAAATCCTGCCAAGGGGTCAACCTCAAGAACCTCCTTTGGAAGATACATTGTTACCGAGCAATAACGTCAAAATGAAAAAGACTCAGGAGTCTGAGGTAAAAAAAGCTGAAATCCAAACAAAGGAAACAAGGCCGATACATAAAGTCACATCTGCGACTAAGGTTACGAGTGATGAAGCGATTCAGACAAACAAATGGGAAGAAAAAACCTTGGAAATTTTAACCAAAGAAACGGACAAGGCCAATACATCTTACAATTTTGAAAATGAATTAAATAAAATTAAGATACCGATTCCTTTGGTAGAATTAGCGAAAAACCCAACTTATCGCAAGCAAATTGCCAAAGTGATGGGTGTTTATGAGCCCGAAAGTCAATCTGATGTTATCAACCTAGAAGATGATAGACCTAACATCACCTTTGGTCCCCATTTTGAGGGATCCAAGGACAACGTCGCCCCTTTCTATATCACCCTGAATATACATGACCAACTACTACATAACTGCATGTTAGACTATGGGGCTTCACATAATGTTATGCCCAAAATGATAATGGAGAGGCTGGGCCTCCAGATCACTAGACCCTATGGAGATCTATACTCTTTCGACTCAAGAAAGGTTAAATGTATGGGAATGATAAAAGATCTGGCTGTTACCCTGGCTCAGGTCCCAGTCAAGAGTGTCTTGATGGATGTGGTTATTGCAGATATTCCCCCCAAATATGGTATGTTGTTATCCAGATCATGGGGAGCCAAATTGGGAGGTTCTCTACAATTGGAAATGTCATATGCCACAATTCCTGTATTTGTTGGTCAGTTTACCTGATTGTACAGAGAAACAAGATTGGCATATACTGTCAGTGACCCTCTGAATCCAAATAATTTTCCCATTTATCTCGCGGACCAAGATCTGGGAAATTGCATATTGTCTTTCGATGATGGTTTAAATGGATGTCCAGAAGAACTTGATATGAAGCAAGAAGAGCTTATCCCCTTGACTGAAGAACTATGCAAAAGTGGTCTCTGGAAGATGTACTTCGATGGCGCTTCATCTTCTGAAGGGGCTGGTGTTGGCATACTTTTGATAGCACCTGAGGGTAAGTTTACCATTCCTTTCCCATATCGCTTACAGTGGGACATAGATTACACCAACAACGTATGCGAGTATGAAGCATTAATATTAGGTTTAGAGGCAGCCAAGAAGTTAAACATAAAAAATTTGGAGGTTTACGGTGACGCTGAATTGATAGTAAAACAAGTAAACCGACAATACCAAGCCAAGCATCCTAGACTAAGGACATACAGAAATTGTTCTTGGGATCTGATGGAGAATTTTTTCTCATCTATAAATGTCCATTTTATTCCTCGCATAGAGAATCTACATGCTGATGCGTTGGCTAAGGCGGTCTCGACCTTTTTCCCTCCCACGAATGTTAAACTGAAATATCATATTGAAATCAGATATAAACCCTCTATACCAGACAATGTCCGACACTGGCAAGTTTTTGAAGATGACGAACAAATTTAGAAATTTCTTATAGCAATAGGCGATTTCTCTGAGACCCATCCAGATCAAGAAAACCAAAACGACCCGATGTGGGTCATGCAAGAAAATGAAGATCCTGAAACTTTCCGAGAAAAAATAGTCGATCATCGCATGTTGGTCCTCAAAAATAACCAAATCCTGAAAGGCTTAATTCCGTTAGAAAGACTCTTCGATTAGAACGACATACCTGTGAAATCCACTTTGCAACCCCAACCAGAAGAAGTGGAGGATTGTGACATAGGAACTAGAAAAGAAGCTAGAATTGTAAAGATATCTAAATTCCTCCCTCCCAAGGTAAAAGACCAGTATAGAGACTTACTCAAATAGTATAAAGATGTTTTCGCCTAGTTCTATGATGAACTTCAAACATATGATACTTCTATAATTGAGCACAAGATACCTTTCAAACCCGGAGTTAAACCTTTTAGACAGAAGCTCAGGAAGTTTAACTCCATTTTGCTGCCTATTATTGAAAAGGAAGTTAAGAAGCTTTTAGATGTGAAAATAATCGTACCTCTAAGATACTCAGACTGGGTGGCGAATTTGGTCGCTGTCAGAAAAAAGAACGGAGAAATCAGACTGTGTGTAGATTTCCGGAACCTGAACAGATCCTCTCTTAAAGATAATTATCCACTTCCTAAAATGGATCACGTCTTGGAAAGGGTGGTTGGAGCAAATCGAAGGTCTATGATAGATGGATTTTCTGGATACAACCAAATCACCATGAACGAACAAGACAGAGAAAAAACCACTTTTACGACACCATGGGGTACATTCATGTATGATAAAATGCCTTTTGGTTTAATGAATGCAGGGGCTACCTTCCAGCGCTTTATGGATATCACTTTCGTTGGAGAAAGAGATAAGTTCCTAGTAATCTACCTTGACGATTTGATGGTTTTTTCTAAAACCGATGAAGAACATTTGACCCATTTAAAACAAACTTTCAAAAAATGTCGCAGGTATGGTCTATCTTTGAATCCAAAGAAATCACATTTCGCTATGCAGGAAGGTAAGCTTCTGGGGCACATCGTATTTAAAAATGGGATCAAGATTGATCCTAAGAGGGTTGAAGCGATACAAACTATCAGTATTCCTAGAAACGTTAAAGAAATTCAATCTTTCTTAGGTACAGTAAATTTTTTAAGAAGATTTATACCCAATTTTGCTGAGATTGTCAAATTGATCACAGGTATGTTGAAGAAAGATAGCAGAGTAAATTGGACGACCGAGGCTAAAGCATCGTTCGACCGTATTAAAAAAGTTATCAGCGAGGCACCTGTGTTAACAAGCCCAGATTACTTGAAGGATTTCCTCATCTTCTCATTTGCTTCTCAACATACTATCGCCGCGGTGTTACTGCAAAAAGATGATGAAGTTTTTGAGCGCCCGATCGCGTTTTTTAGCAAGAGCCTTTGAGACGCCGAACTAAATTATGATATAATGGAAAAATAGGCGTACGCAATGGTGAAAGCGCTAAAGGCATTCAGAACTTACGTCCAACATTCAAAAATTATTGCGTATGTACCAACCAGTGTTGTGAAGGATATATTTGTACAACCGGACAGCGATGGAAAACGAGGGTGCTGGCACGCTAAGATACAGGAATTTGATATGGAAATCAAACCTACTAAATTGATAAAGGGAAAGGGTCTGGCCAAACTTTTTGCTGAATCGAACCTTAGAGCTCTTGACATCAATTGCCTACAAGGGGAAGGCGAAGACACACATTTGCAAGAGTCGGATGACCAGACATATCCAAACAAGATTGAGGAAAAATTCATGTCGTCAAGATGGTATGAAGATATAGTTTTCTATTTGTTAAACCTGAAATGTTCAGGTGGACTAACACCAGCCAAATACAAAACTTTAAAACTCCATGCTGTAAAGTATTGCATCTCAGAGAATCAACTATACTGGAAGGATCCACTTGGGTTTTTACTGGTCTGTCTGGTTGAGTCGGAAACTCCGCGAGTTATAGAAGAATTTCATGAAGGAATCTATGGAGGTCACCATGCATGGAGAGCCACAGCCTATAAGATCTTGAGGGCCGGGTACTATTGGCTGAAAATATTCTCGGACGTCAATGCCAAAGTACGTGCCTGCTACTCATGCAAATATTTGTCGGTAAGCAGAAACTCCCTGCATTACCACTCATTCCAGTCAAAACCGAAGCCCTGTTTCAACAATGGGGATTAGACTTCATAGGGGAAATCAACCCCCATTCCAGTGCTCAGCATAAGTGGATCCTAACGGCCACAAATTATTTTACAAAGTGGGTGGAAGCAATTCCAACTAAAAGAGAAACAGATTCGGTGGTGATTGATTTCTTGGAAGATAACATTTTGTCGAGATTCGGGTGTCCCCGAAATATTGTTACCGACAATGCCTAGGCCTTCAAATCCGTGGCTATGATCAATTTCTTCCAGAAGTACAGTATTGTTCTCGGCCATTCCACTGCTTATTACCCTCAAGGAAATGGGCTGGCCGAATCATCAAATAAGAGCCTGGTAAATGTGATCAAAAAGGTACTGAACAAAAACAAGAGATCCTGGCATGTACATTTGAAACACGCATTATGGGCAAACCGCATCAGCACTAAAACATCTATCAACATTTCGCCGTTTCAGATGGAATATGGCACCGAGGTGGTTCTTCCTATTAACTTAGCATTGCTAGTGATGAAATTATGGCAGGATCAAAACGAAGAGCCCAATCATGTAACCAGAAGAATTAACCAACTGATTGAGGTTCAACAGCTCAGAGTGGAGGTTGATGAGAGAATGCAGAAATACCAGCATGATATGAAAGCATTGTTCGATCTAAAAGCAAAGGACAGAGAGTTCTTCCCTAGTGACTTGGTGTTAAGATGGGATGCGAGAAGGGAAGAAGCCACAAAGCATGGCAAATTTGACCACCTTTGGTATGGACCATTCAAGGTCTCGGCTCCAGAAGGAAATAATTCCTTTCTTCTGGAAAACATTGATGGAAAGGTTCTAAGCGCCCCTGTCAACGGGCGATATCTAAAGCACTATATGACATGATGGTGGTTGGGTAGAAAGGAAAATAAAATAATAAATAAATAAATTGTATATATATATATATATATATATATTTATAAATAAATAAAATTTTATTATGAATGTTGGTACATATTTATGTTATTGTTCTGACATTTATCTTCAATTTTTGGTTTTTTGTTCCTAAAATTTCAGTGCATTTTTCAATCAGGTTTGTGTTTGTTTTTGCAGGATTCCAGCCTCAAACGAGCCTAGCTTCAGGCGAAATTAACTCAAGACATAAGGTGCATATCAGTGTTGGAAATAGGGCGACGTAAAACAGGTGATACATAAGATATTTCATAATCCCCAAAGAAATTGGAAAGAGAAGACAGAAGTAAGTTTTCTAAATACTCAGATCATGAAAGGCTATTTTTAGCAATCTAAAGTAATATTGTTCAAATTGCAATATAAAGGGTTAGATAACAGGATTATTTTTGGCCTTGACCTTCAAACTAAAATTGGAATGAATATGTTAAATCCAAAACGGGCAGTCATAATTTTTGTTCCTAGAAGTATCCGAAAACCCGTCTCAAACTGTTGTGAGCTTTTGTACATTGAGCCATTGAATTGCTACCTTGTTTTCTGTCTATATTTGGGCCTGATTTTAGCAAGTCACTATCTTCCTGAGTCTTTGTATAGGAGTTAAAGTTCTTCATTTTAAACCTTGGGGATTTTGGAACATATCTTAATAAGAAAGTTGGTCCTCACAACTACTTGATCTTCTGCTAAGCTAAGGAACGTTTATAGTGATCCTGACTTTTCTAGGTTTTTCAACAGCGTCGAAAAAATCAAAGCTTGCTTGAATAGGATGTCCCTTAAAGTTTTATTCTTTCTCCCTTGTCTCCCTATGAACTAAAGGTCTTGTGAGGTTCAAAGGAAGGTTGATACCGACTAATCAAAATAAGTTGACAGACCTCTGATAAAAAATATTTTACAGATCTTAGCCCTGATATAAACTGATTTCTCCCATCTTCATGTTTTAAAGGTAAATATTAAGACAGGTCGTGAAAGGAAATTCAGAAATGATTTCCCCCACCTAGTCTATTAAGACGATGAAAGGAAATTCAGAAATGATTGCCCTCATCTTAGCGTTTAAACACATAAATGTTTTCCGAAGTGGTGAAAAGAAATTCAGTAGAAAAGGGTCAGACAACTTCACCGGGGTACTGAATAGGCTCGCTGGTAGTGAAGAAATGTCTAGGATATCTATAAGGCTATTATACATAAACATAAATCTACTCCGGTAATCAACACTTTCTGAAAACCTTATCATTTCCCCAAATTCAGACGAGACTTCCCTATTTTAGATTATATAATATCATTCTTTTGATGCAAGATGAGAATCATAAGACTTGTTGAATATCCTAGGATCGTTATGACTATCTTAAAGCATTCCCCAAACTTAGTAGTGAGAAAGGGAAAATTGTGAAAGTGACTTCAGCTGTTCTTAGAAAGAGTATCTGAGTTCGAAAAAATTTCTGGGGTACCAAGCGAAAATTTTCTCCCCCCCTTCTACCTTTTTCCTTGAATGTTTTCTGTTTACTTTAGTCTATGACTCCATTTACCCAATTTTGGCACCTAGTCTACTATTCTTCCCGCCTCACAGGGAAGCGGGATCCCTAGTTGGAGCCTATGTTGGAGCCGCCCTTGTTTTTCACCCTACGCAATTTTCAATTTTGATATCTGAGATCTAAAGTTGCTTTTCTTCCCTTTCCGAAATCTTAAAAAACTTTGTAAATCTTGTCGCCTAAGCAGAAATGCTTTTCCCGCTTTTAAAACAGAACCATTCGCAAGAACATTTGCTCTTTTGTTTTATTTCGGGGTCTCGCCACTCGGGCACTTTATTTCTTGATTTCCCAAGTCTCGAATCGCGAAAATGCGAACTCGGTTTTAAATTTCACCCAAGGCATTAACTAGGATAAAACCTTTAACCCTTGATTATACATCATCAGGATTTCGCGCCTCAGCGTTCGTCGACTCTAAATTTTTGTTTTTACAACCCCGAGGGGCAAGAACGCGATAACTTTTTGCTAACCTTAGTCAAGAACCAAGGGTAAAAACTGTCCACGGTTAAACTTGATTCTCGGCACACCGCCGCTCGGCATTTTCTTTCGTAAGATAAGATGTCCAAAACTCTGATTCGTGAAGTTGCTACATAATTATAGCGAGATTAATTAATCGCCTAATCTAAGATTTCCTTCTCTTAATTCAACCCTTAATTATCGCCGCATCGCGATATCGCGACTTGGCATATCATTCTCCTGAAAGTTTGTATTCCAATTCCCAAATCACAATATCTTGATTAAGTTAATCATGTCATTAAAGATCCGCCACATCGTGATTATTGTTAATTAACGCTAAAATCGGAACTCGCAGTCTCGCGAGTTGAAAAGTCAAAATGTCAAAGGGAAATTTACGAGGTGGCGAAAAGCAAGGAAATCTTTAAGTCGTTAAGATTTGAAATTTTGGAAAAATGAAATTAAGCGAGGTATGCCCCGTGCATCAAGGTTGGCACACTTCACGAGGGATTTACTTGCTCTCCATGACCCGATTGCCTGTCAAAGCCACCAAACATTGATGGCATTAATATAAGATTTAGGGTAGATCCACGAACAAATAAGATCAGACACATACAATAAATTTGGCTTTATTTTGCGATTTGACAGACTTGTTCAAAAGCTACAGGGTTTTTAAATATATATGAAATGTTTCATTCTGTTTTGGATATTTTTCATATGCGTACAAAGCTCACCTTTCTTCGAGGGAACTCATTTCCACATGTATACGCAGGTCTACTGCAGAAGAGGAAAAAAGCAAGCTTCAGCTATGGCGCCAAGAAGAGCAGCGAAAGCGGGTGTCGAGGTTGCAGCACAGGGTTCAGACAACGTCTCAGATACTTCTCCTCGGACTGGCGACTCAGTCGACACCTGGTCAACTATCTCAGATATTCTAAAATCTGGGTTGATAAACTACCCAGACTCAAATGACGATGACATTGATATTGTAAGGGACGACCTGAACACTAAGTACAAGACAATTGTTCAGTCGAGGATGCATATGGTTGGAACCAGACCTCAGTTTCTACCATACTACGACATGATCCGATGGGCATTGGATCATGTCGACTTACCCACCAGAACCATCATAAATGACCGATGAAACACGGTTGGGACTTTCAGACCAGAGCATATCCAGTCTATGTATAGGATGCCAGTGACTTCTGAATATATATATGGCAGTGAATTCCTGCAGGAATTCAAAAAGGAGTGCGAAGAATATGATAAAACCATGGGTGGTTTGATAAAAGACTGGGTTTCGCGCTCCGCAACATTTAGAGTAAATTATAAGGGCATGTATTCAATTTCTTCACTAGAGCCACCGTTCATATATGTGACAATGATGGCATGCCGACTTTTCGGCAGTGAGGATACCGCACATTTTTACATCCGGTGGGTACCCCTCATCTTTTGGGTAGTAGAAGGTAGCTCATTCAATTGGTCTAAGATGCTCTCCGATAGTTTGTTCGACAGGGTCACAGAGTACCGAGAGAAAAAAGCAGTTGGGAGGGCATCCGGATTCTTCATGTTCGTGTATATCATGGACGCAATTTGCTCCATGATGCCTTTCCCTTTAATGAATTGGGCTTGGAGTCCAACCGAGGAAAAAACTGTACATGAGTACCATGATAAGTTGTGGGAAAATAACGCAAATAAGTTTATTTATGAGATTTTCAATTGGGTGATGGTGCCCCTGCACGTCACCATTTTTGGTCTTACACCACCCCGCATCTCTGATAGCATTGCTGCGAATTTGAGTCGTATCGCAGACTAGTACGTAGAGGAAGAATTCTCCTATTTGAGATTTTTCGGAGCCGATGTTCCTCCTCTGGCACTCCCACAATTCATCCCCGACAAGCTAGCATGTCGCGAGATTGCTCGAAAAACAGTAATCAGCGGTGTGAGCAAAGAGCTCAAAGCGTCGGCCAAGAAGGTATGGCCATCTTTCCCTATTTGATTGAATTCATATTCATTATTAGATTTTGGACATGCTAAAGCTGAGGTTGCATCCATTGAAGACTTGAGCCTAGTCTCTATCGAGTACAAGAAGCATGATCCTCAGGGGATCGTAACCACTCATTTGGGAAATTGCGGATTAAAGAGGTTCGAACATGAATGTTCGCCCTTCGATGATGTTTCCCGAGTGGCGAGGTCCTATTCGGAAGTGTAATTTCGAATCAGATCTCTGGCACCCGAAGACAGGGCTTCTGTTCTAAAATTTCAGGGACATAGGAGAAGATGCCTTCCCGTTGTGTTGGGAGGTTTGAGACTTTCTAAGGATAAAGAAAAGGATGCCGGAAGTTCTACGGGGCAAACTTCTAATCCCGAAAAACGTCAGGAAGGGAATCAGGAATAGAATCTCGAACAGGGAAAAAGTCCCGAGCGAGAGAAGACTCCTGAGCAGGAGAAGAATCTAGAAAAGAAGAGGAGTCCTGAGCGGGAGGACAATATCGAAACAGAAAAAGAGGTTACTGATCCTCCCAAGGAGCATAGTCCTGAGGTGGAAATAAAAGACACAGACCCACCGAAAACTCAGAATCCGGAGGCAGGGACTAAGACCTCTGATCCCCCGAAAGAACAAGATCCACTCAGCACACCAGGGAAGGCGGCGAAGCAGATCGGACAACCCATCACCTCTGTCACACCCTTGCAGTCAGCACAGGGAGGCATTAATGAGGGATGGATTTTCAGGGAAGAACTAAGACCTATAAGGGCAGAGGAACTCCCCCCTAATGATTTCTTTTTTGACAGAAAAAGGAAAGCTGTAGTCAAGCAGGAATTTCATCAAGAGGGAGAGTCCACTGTTAAAAAGTTCAAAGTGATGACCGATGGGATGAACAAAAGGAAAGATGCATTTTCCACAGAGATTGCAGGAACGCTGGGAGCGTACGCGATGACAAATCAATTCTCGGTCACGGCATTAAAAAATCAGCTCAAAGCAAAGAATCGGTTGATCAAGCCTCTTGAAGCCCGAATAGCTTCGGTTGCGGAAGATGCTAAGAGTCAAGCGAGTGGGGCAATAGAGTTGGCCCAATTGGCTGATAAGAAAGAAATTGAAGTCCTCAAGACCAAACTGGAACAAGCAAATTCTACGATCCGAGATGGTCAGGTATAATCAGGCCAGCAGAGGGATGCGATTACACAACTACAGACTCAGTTGAAGATCGCAGAAAGCAAGGCAGTTGACATCGAGATCGTCAAATCTCAAGTGACTGATATTCGGAGCAGGATCTCCTTTGCTCAATAGAGCCTACTAAACAAAGTAGGAGAGATTCGAGAAGACTGCTTATTAATACAACGAATCTCTGAGAATCTGATTAACAAAGAAAGGAACGCAGAAGCTTCTCGGGTCACTTTCCAAGAGGCAATTATAGCGACCAACAACAGGTTTTCAGGGCATCCCGGGCTCACCATTGCCGAACAAACCAGGGGTAATATATTGTTAAAGAATTGGGAACAGGATATTACTTTAAGCAAAGAGCAGGCTCAAAAAGTGGCAAATTCGTTAGAAGAGGCCATCAATAACATAAATGGTGAGCAGTTGGGGATAGAAATTGGAGCTGACACAGAGGCGCTAAGGCA
>ML821281.1:44950-57400 GCA_009831015.1 Picea engelmannii
ATTTCAATAATAATTTTAATGGAGAAATTAGAAGTGGACCCAACCCTAAAATAAGGAAAGTGGGGCCAAGTGACCTAGATGATGTTTTTAAGGAAGCTACTTGGAGAGTATAAATAAGAGGCAAGGCTCTCTCATTTGAAACACACTTGAGAATATTGAATATATATAGGTGTCTGAGGTATACAAATGATATCTAAGTATAAATTCTGATGAAAGTAAAGAAAACAAGGCCGAAATGCAAGGAAGGATAAATTCTTTTGATGGTGCTTTCTAAGGTATGTTATTTTCAGGTCATCTCACCATTTTCGCTATAACTTTTTTTCTATAATGATTCAGATCCTGAAATTTCTATGGAAGTGAGAAAACATATCCAAGTATCCATGGTTAAAAATTCATCTTATGGGTCATTGTATTTTGGGATTTACACTCTGTGGAAAATAGGGTTTGTGGTCAGTCCTGAAACTAGTCAAAATCAGGTGTTTCGGGTAAAAACGTCGTAACTTCTTCATAACATATCCAAATTTCGTGAGACCAATTGTGTTGGTTAGGATAAAGGATTTAGTATTCTATGTAATATTTTTAGAATGCTTCATCAAATATTTTGTGTGGGGCACGCTCTACAAGGTTGCTCTCTAGAATAAGCCAGAATTCAACAAGGTGTGCCATTTTTTCTATAACGCATTTTCTGAGAGGTTCCAAGTAGTGCCACTTGGAGGAATTGCATAAAAAACACTGAAGAAGATTGTGTATTAGTTTCATATATTTATACATTACAGGTTCAAAGTTATGATTACTTCAAGTTAGGGTTGTTGACTAATCCAAAACTAGGCATGTGAGACTAAAGAAACGTTTGATGAAAATGCTAATCTCTTGTTTTTAAAGTTAAGGAAGGTTTGTAGGAATGTGATCATATACACCAGATCTATTACAGATCTACAAATCATATTTGGATGATGAAATTGATGAGATCTTTTGGTTGAGGTACATGTTGAGTACATGGTTGAAACAAGTAGTTGATGAGTTAGCACACATACATGAGGTGTATAGTTGATGATGTTGGTACATATTGATGAGTCAAATTTGATGAGTAGTTGACACATGATTGGTACATAATTGGTACATGGTTGGATGCACTTGTTTATGGTACAGGTTGATTACAGGTTGGTGCATGGTTGATGCACTTGTTTATGGTACATGTTTATTACAGGTTGGTGCATGGTTGATGCACTTGTTTATGGTACAGGTTGGTGCATGGTTGATGAAATTTTTTATGGTACATGTTGATTACAGGTTGGTGCATGGTTTATGCACTTTTTTGTGGTACAGGTTGATTACAGGTTGATGTACAGGTTGATGCATGGTTGATGCATGGTTCATATTTATTGGTATAGGTTTACAGTGGTATATCTCACAGTGATAGTGTGACAATGGTTCCATCATTCTACTTCTACTTCAGGGTGGCAGGATAGGGCAAGGACAGGTGGTTGTAGCCACCTTCCGGTTGTAGCCAGAGAACATTGGGGGTTGTAGCCTCCTTCTGGTTGTAGCCAGAGATTTGGGGAGTTGGAGCTTCCCTCAGGTTGTAGCCTGAGAAACTAGGGGTTTGGAGCCTCCTTCCAGTTGTAGCTAGAAAAAAAAGGAAGTTGGTGCTTCCAATGAATGTAATTCTTCAAGACATATAAGAAAAAACATTCTGTGGTTTTTTCCCGATTTGGGTTTCCACGTAAAACACTGGTGTACTGTGTATGTGTGTGATTGTTTATTTATTACTGCTCATTATTGGATAATATTTCTACATTGATATAACATTTGAAGAAAAAGTATTAATATTACGTTATTACTTATTCACCCCCCCTCTCAGTAATCCAACAACTCAAACAATACAAATATGTCTTTTCCTGGTCTTACAACGAACTGAAAACTTATGATACCATTGTCATTGAGCATAAAATCCCTTTAAATCAAGGCATCAAGCCTTTCAGACAGAAGCTTAGACAAATAAACCCTATACTCCTACATGTGATAGAAGGGAGGTAAAAAAACTCCTTGATGCAAATATTATTGTTCCACTCAGGTATTTTGAGTGGGTAGCCAACATGGTCCCAGTAAGGTAGAAGAACGATGAAATTAGACTATGTGTGGATTTCTAGAACCCAAACAGATCATCCCTTAAAGATAATTATCCACTCCCTAAAATGGATCACGTTCTGGAAAAAGTGGTCGGGGCTAACAAAATGTCTATGATTGATGGCTTTTTAGGTTACAATCAAATTTTATTCCACAAAGATGACAAAGAAAAAACAGTGTTTACCACTCCATGGGGTACTTTGATGTACGATAAAATGTCGTTCGGTCTAATGAACGCAGGGGCCACCTTCCAACGAGTAATGGACATAGTTTTTTTCAAGAAGAGAGATAATTTTGTCGTTATTGATCTTGATTATCTAACTATTTTTTCTAACTCAGATGCAGAGTACCTTGTACACCTCAAACAGACATTCGAGAAATGTTGGAAATTTAGTTTGTCTCTAAATCCCAAGAAATCTCATTTTGCAATGCAAGAAGGTAAACTCTTGGGCCATATAGTATACAGGGAAGGAATCAAAATTGACCTGAAAAGGGTTGAAGCTATAGATACAATAAATATTCCCATGAACAGAAAGGAAATCCAATCTTTTTTAGGAAAAATATTTATTTTAAGAAGATTCATTCCAAACTTAGTTGAAATTGTTAAATTGATTACAGATATGTTGAAAAAGGACACTGAGGTCAAATGGCTGACTAAAGCTAAAGAATCCTTCGAATGCATCAAGAAAATGATAGGAGAAGCACCGATGCTAGCCAGCCCAGATTATACGAAAGAATTCTTGATTTTTTCATTTACCTCCGAACATACTATCACGTTCGTGCTCTTACAGAAGAACGATGAAGGTTTCGAGCATCCAATAGCATTTTTCAGTAAAATTCTCAGAGACACAGAGTTGAGATATGATATACTGGAAAAATAGCCATACACAATGGTGAAATCCCTCAAATATTTTAGGACTTATGTGTTTCATTCCAAGGTAATTTCTTATGTACCAACCAACATGGTCAAGGACATATTGGTTCAACTTGACAGTGATGGAAAAAGAGACTGATGGATAGCCAAAATTCAGGAATTCGACCTTGAGTTAAAACCGACCAAACTCGCCAAGGGTCAGGGCCTAGCTAAGCTATTAGCTGAATCAAATTTTAGAGAACTTGGGATAAATCATCTACGAACTTACATATACCTTCCATATATAGAAGAATTTTATGTGCAGATGCCTGCGACTCTGATTCAAGAAAAATTATCTTCCTCAGCTTGGTATGGCGACATAGTTTCATATCTCCTGACTCTTTAGTGCCCAATTGATATGAATCCCTATGAAGTGAGAAAATTGAAGCTGCAGATGGTAAAATATTGCATCATTGACATCCAACTGTATTGGAAGGATCCCCTTGGCTTTTTACTAAGTTTCCTAATAGAATCTGAAACAAAGAACATCATAAATGAGTTTCATGAAGGGGTGTGTGGAGGACATCAAGCCTAGAGAGAAATGACCTATAAAATCCTGAGAGTTGGATACTATTTGATCTGAAAATAGAAGTCTGACTTTTTATGCTATGCAAGCACCCTCTACTTCATTAAAATAAACTTTACAGGACCTTGCTTCATGTGTATAAATATGCAAAATAAACTTATGTGTTAAGTTCATGTATCTTCTTGTAAATGCTTATGTGTGAGAAAATGTTCTTTTAAATGGTTATATATGTACTTGCAATAAATACACAACAACACAACTTGCAGCAAACAAACCATCAAACTCAGAACAATCACAACATGATAAAGGAGTTCACCCCCCTCCGGGCTACATCTCCTTGAGCCTCCATCAATGGACTTGGCTCTCTGGGATTAATTAGTCAAAATTTATTTTACAAGTTGCTGCTCAACTCCAATGGAAAAAAATACTGTACCATTGAGATCAGAACACATAAAAACCCCAAAAATGACTAATAGAACTCTGAAAATGGATCATGGCTCATCCGGGCATGACCTCTTCTACATGTGGCCATAAGCTTCCCTGAGCTTCTCTGTGGAACAAACACCTATAAAAGTCCTCAAAATCCTCTGAAACCTGTCTCAATGTTTCCAAAGAATATTAATTAGCCAAAAATGATTATTCAATCACAAAAAACAAACATAGGCTCACCAAACCATGTCCTCCATCAATGAGGGCTTCAAGCTCCCTGGAGCTTGCTGAAACTTCAATGGTGAAAAAATTGCAGAAGAAGTCTTCAAATGGCCTTGAAAACAACACCAATGGATCCATCACATCCAAAAACCCCTAGCTGGGCTTTTACGGCACCTCAATCGGCCAAGAAATGAAGAAGTTAGGCCTCCTCCATTTTCCTCCTTCAAGCTTTGCTGGAACTGGATCTACAAAACGCACCTCTGTGTGCATGAACCAAGAGCACGCTCCAAAACACACGTTAAAACCTAGCTCCGAGTGGTTCCAAAAAATGGTCCAAACTGTAGGACAGTTAGGGCACCTCCAACCCCCAACCGCCTAGCTCTCGGGCATATGAATGGTCATGTGACCTCGCGCATAGCAAATAGGTGGTTGAACGGTTTTAAAAACTAAACGCGCATACACAATGGTTATACAGTTTATTCAACGGAAAATGGTTCGAAACCCCCGTTATATATGGTATAAACAATGGTTATATGTGATATAACCAAACCACTGTATAAAAACTTATGTTAACACAAAAGTCCCGCGCACATATTTTATACCACTGGCATACAAAACTATGGGTTAAGTTTCAAAAAACCACGCGCATAAAAAATTACATATAACATGGTTATATGTGTGGTATGATAGGATCATGGGTCGGGGCTAGGCCCCGGGCCCCCTTTCCAATTATTACAATGCACAAACATTAATATAATGTAATCCGTATATCAAACAAGAAACATTACATGGTGCATTGGCAGGGCGGATTTGTGAAGGCGTTTACGGTGGGGAGGTTCGGGGGTCGAACCCCATGGCCTCCATAACTTTTAACAAACGAACCATTAACCAATAAACAAGGGACACGTGGCGCCCATGGATTGGGCCACGTGCCCTCATACCATTCGCCACACAAATAACACGTGTCAATACCACATTCGTCCAAATGCTAACCAATAAATGCCTGCCACGTTAGTGTTGTATGGTCATCGTACGGACTATATGACCTTGCCACATCACCATTGTACGGACTGTACAGATAGGTACAGTCAGCATCAATTTTTTACCTATTTGCCTTGGCGAACAGATCGCGATAACTTCTCTATACGGACTCTGTTTGAGAAAGTAAATATACCACCGGAATCAGGAAGACGAGACAGACGCAATGGCACCATTTTCATCGCATTCCAAACACTTTGAAAATTAAGCAAAATTTTGCCCCCTGGTCCAGATTTTGATCACAGCTTCCCACTGAAAGGCTTTTGGACCCACAAAAGCTTATCTGTCTGCTTTCAAGTTATATCAAAATCTTTTCGACAATCACCTGAATACTCTGACATGTTGTGCACTACAACTGACTATGTCCCTCAACCATTGTTCTCTGGCTGTTGTTGACCCACTTCTCTCTCGGTGCTTGGAAGACTGCCAACCTTCCCACTGAGAATCAAGTCCCTCTTTCGAACTCTTTGGCGTCAACATAATCAGCTCTCCAGTGGCTGAAAAAAATTCCTGCGACAACTTGTCACAAGCCAAGAAAACCATCAATCTTGAAAATAAATTAGACAAGACTGAAAAAGGATGCCAACAAAATCATTTTTCTCTTCAAACAAACTGTCGCATCTCATACTTTATCAAAGCACATGGCGTTTTCTTGCATCTCGATGTACTCAAAATTGACTTACAAACCAACAAACACCTTCGACTAAAACACAAGTCGAACAACACGATCGACACAACATAGTCGTCAGAAAATCATCAACGCCAGTTGAAACTCATTTGAAACATCAACCTTCCCAAAATGACAAGTAGAAAAACATGATACATAATCATGTAACAATCATGAATCACTCATGATGAACCATCACCATGTTCACTGCTTACACATTCATAAAAACAAATGCATATTCATGACTCTTCAACTCTCCTTCCAATACAAACATAAGCACAACCCCAAAACATATGGGTACTTAAGAGTTGAATACAAAAAATATAAATGGCTGCAACTTATCATGCTTCCCATAAATGCACACATAACGCGGAAAAGTGCATTTACAATCAGAAAAATGCAAGCGTTACTTGCTTAAGAAATCCAACCATTTCTTACCAAACCAACTGAACGGTGCCTTTTTCTGTAGAACATCGTCCTCTTGTGAATCATCTTGACTCACATCAATGATGGAATCTCCACTTCCATTCTTACCAATCTTCTTATCCAACTGCTTCTGAGGCTGTGGACGAATAGTTGGATGCAATGTCCAACATTGGTCAACAAGATGACCCCGCTTCTGACAATGAGTGCAAACCTTTTGCATCCTCCTTTCACGCTGCCTTTGCTTAGAAAGTTTTCTGAAAGCGATCAATCTTTTCCAACACTTTGAAACATGATGGTTATACAAACCACAATATGTACAAGGATTCTTTCTTCCAAATTTATCATGCTTAACATAATCAAATGCAACTGAATGATAAGTAGATTTATACCTTGAACATTCACCTTTATTGCCTCTGTGAGGAGGTGAAGATGAAGAGTTACAATCTCTCCTTTGAAGACCATCAACAGTGTTCTTGTCCTCATCACTATCACAACTTTCTTGTTTCACACATTCACATTCATCTTGAATACAATCCTTTCATGCTGGAGGGAATGAACTTTCAACAAAAGTTCTCGAACTTTCACCTTTAAATCCTTCTTGAGGAGGTGAACTTGAAACAAAGTTTATGCTTGGAACTTTTCCCTTTGTCTCCTCGACTTTGGAATTTTCTCCATTCACTTGTCCATACCCAAGACCACAATACTTAGGTCTTTCTTCAATGACAATAGGATCAACAATTCCTTATGCATGTTTACCCAAACCTTTACCTTCATAGCCCATTTTAAACAACAACTTGGACCCTATTCCTCTTGTGTGACTTTCAAAACCACCAAAACATTCATCTTTAGAGAAATTAGAAGATAAACTAACACTGCATACCTTATGTTCATGCATGTACTTGGTAAGGGTTTCTTTTGCCTCATGGAGTTGAATCTCCATCTCATGCAACCTTTGCAAAAGCTGGTCTTTCTCCTGCTTCATGGTCATCAACTGCTCTTCAAGGGCAATGTTCTTATCATACATCTCTTTCATCAAATCTCTCATGAGTATAATTTCTTATTTAGAAAATGGAAATGTATGAGAACTATCAATACTTGAATCTTCTGCCATTCTTGGAAGATATCCAACTTCAACACAAAACTTGCACAAAAACCAATAGCTAAATCTCAAGCTATCAATGGCAAACACATGAGAAAAACAAACTTGTGATCTGATACCACTTGATCTGAAAATAGAAGGCTGACTTGTTATGCTATGCAAGCACCCTCTACTTCATTAAAATAAACTTTACAGGACCTTGCTTCATGTGTATAAATATGCAAAATAAACTTATGTGTTAAGTTCATGTATCTTCTTGTAAATGCTTATGTGTGAGAAAATGTTCTTTTAAATGGTTATATATGTACTTGCAATAAATAAACAGCAACACAACTTGCAGCAAACAAACCATCAAACTCAGAACAATCACAACATGATAAAGGAGTTCACCCCCCTCCGAGCTACATCTCCTTGAGCCTCCATCAATGGACTTGGCTCTCTGGGATTAATTAGTCAAAAGTTATTTTACAAGCTGCTTCTCGACTCCAATGGAAAAATAGACTGTACCATTGAGATCAGAACACATAAAAACCCCAAAAATGACTAATAGAACTCTGAAAATGGATCATGGCTCATTCGGGCATGACCTCTTCTACATGTGGCCATAAGCTTCCCTGAGCTTCTCTATGGCAAAAACACCTGTAAAAGTCCTCAAAATCCTCTGAAACCTATCCCAATGTGTTCAGAGCATATTAATTAGCCAAAAATGATTATTCAATCACAGAAAACAAACATAGGTTCACCAAACCATGTCCTCCATCAATGAGGGCTTCAAGCTCCCTAGAGCTTGCTGAAACTTCAATGGTGAAAAACTTGCAGAAGAAGTCTTCAAATGGCCTTGAAAATAGCACCAATGGATCCAACACGTCTAAAAACCCCTAGCTGGGCTTTTACGGCACCTCAATCGGCCAAGAAATGAAGAAGTTAGGCCTCCTCCATTTTCCTCCTTCAAGCTTTGTTGGAACTGGCTCTACAAAATGCACCTCTGTGTGCATGAACCAAGAACATGCTCCAAAATGCACGTTAAAACCTAGCTCCAAGCGGTTCTGAAAAATGGTCCAAACTGTAGCCTCCAGCCCCCAACCGCCTAGCTCTCGGGCATATGAATGGTCATGTGACCTCGCACATAGAAAATAGGTGGTTGAATGGTTTTAAAAACTAACCGTGCATACACAATGGTTATACGGTTTATTCAACGGACAATGGTTCGAAACCCCCGCTATATATGGTATAAACAATGGTTATATGTGATATAACCAAACCACTATATAAAAACTTATGTTAACACAAAAGTCCCACGCACATATTTTATACCACCGACATACAAAACTATGGGTTAAGTTTCAAAAACCCACGTGCATAAAACATTACATATAACATGGTTATATGTGTGGTATGATAGGATCATGGGTCGGGGCTAGGCCTCGGCCCGCCCCCTTTCCAATTATTACAATGCACAAACATTAATATAATGTAATCTGTATATCAAACAAGAAACATTACATGGTGCATTGGCAGGGCGGATTTGTGAAGTCATTTACGGTGGGTAGGTCCGGGGGTCGAACCCCACGGCCTCCATAACTTTTAACAAATGAACCATTAACCAATAAACGAGGGACACGTGGCGCCCATGGATTGGGCCACATGCCCTCATACCATTCGCCACACAAATAACACGTGTCAATACCACATTCGTCCAAATGCTAACCAGTAAATGCCTACCACATCAGCATTGTACGGTCATCGTACAGACTGTGTGGCCTTGCCATGTCACCACTGTACGGACTGTACGGACAGGTATAGTCAGCATCAAATTTTTGCATGTTTGCCTTGGCGAACAGATCGCGATAACTTCTCTATACGGACTCTGTTTGAGAAAGTAAATATACCGCTGGAATCAGGAAGACGAGACGGACACAATGGCACCATTTTCATCGCATTTTGAACACTTTGAAAATTAAGCAAAATTTTGCCCCCTGGTCCAGATTTTGATCCCTATTGGCCAAAATTGTTTACTGATGTGAATATTAAAGTCAGAGCCTGTAACTCCTGTCAACTATTCTTAGGCAAGCAAAAACTTCCTGCACTACCCTTAATTCCGGTCAAAACAGAAGCTTCGTTTCAACAATGGGGTCTAGATTTCATCAGAGAAATCCATCCACATTAAAGTACACAACATAAATGTATATTGACTGCCACAGAATATTTCACTAAATGGGTGGAGGCCATCCCAACATGAAATGCTACAGACTCAATGGTGATCAATTTCTTAGAAGAAAATATTTTATCGAGATTCGACTATCCTTGGAAGATAGTTATTGATAATGCCCAAGCCTTCAAATACATGGTGATGATCAATTTTTTTCAAAAGCACAATATTGTACTATGACATTCCATAGCCTACTATCCTCATGGAAACAGATTAGCCAAATCATCGAATAAGAGCTTAATCACCATAAGAAAAAAGGTGTTGACTGAAAATAAGAAAGCATGGCACGTTCATTTGAAATACACTTTGTGGAAAAATCGAATCAACACTAAGAAATCAATCAGAATGTATCCTTTCCAAATGGTTTACGGTACCGACATATTCCTCCCCATAGATATTTCTCTTCCTGTGATGAATCTTTGGCAAGACTTGAAGGAGGAGCCTAATGATGTTACCAGAAGAATAAACTAGTTAATTGAAGTACAACAAAATAGAACTAAAGTGGATGAGAAACTTCAAAAATATCAAGACAACATGAAAGCATTGTTCGATAAAAAAACTAAAGATAGAGAGTTCCTCCCTGGTGACCTAGTGTTGAAATGGGATGTTAGAAAAGAAAATGTTGGATATCATAGCAAGTTTGATCACATCTGGGTTGGACCTTTCAAGATCACAACTTCTAAAGGAAAGAATTTAGTCTTACTAGAAAACCTTCATGGGAAGATCCTTAACACCCCTGTCAACGAGTGTTACCTAAAAGACTTCATGCAATAATTTGATTCCCAGTTTCCCATTGTACATACCGATTTGATTTTCATGTTTTGATTTGCAATTTTTCTTTTCTTTGGTAAGTTTTTACTTTTACTATAAATACGGCCAGGTTTGTTGATTTCATAAAAACAAAAATATAAAAAAAACATCACCTATCATTTATTTTTCTTCAGAAGTTTTTGTCATTTCGCATGTTTATTTTTATGCAGAATACTTGTTGATAGCTTATAGATAAAGATGTATCAAAAACCAACACTAACTTTTTCAGGACATTAGCTTTCTCTCAAAACAGGTGATAAATAAATGGTTTACATGGTTGAAAATGTAAATAAAATATGAGGTAAGAGCTTATACCCTACTGACCTATGCTAAATTTTCAAGGAGATCTCACTAAATATGAAAGAAGTCTCATCCATATAAATATTGTCACCTGATCAACAACCAAAGGAATATAAGAATTACAGCCTAATCCTAAAAGTTTTCTCCGAGTTTTGATAAAATTAAAATTAAAATTAAAAAATAGAATAAAGAGACCTTAAAGAAAATATGAGAATCAATGAGGTTTGTGTGATATTGACCTTGTTCACACAGAACATTTGAATATTCTTTTTGTTTTATCCTACCAATCCTTATGTTTTATTTTCCTATGATTCTCAATACCTCTCCCTAGTCTTCACAGAGAGAAAATATTTCACCTTAACTCTTAAAACTCAGAAACATGTCTTCAATAATGTTAAGCGAAAATTTGTACATCCCTTTCAACTTAATTGAAAGAAAGTATGTTCAGGTTAATCCTAATAACTCTATCTCTCTTACCTATTTTTAAACTGACTAGTTCGCTCAAGTTTGATCCCTAAAATTTAAAATCCCCTATAAAATTTTCTCAATAGGTGAAGATGTATTGAAGATTGAAAGAAAATTAGTTTCAGAGTATACTAAAACATTATGACAGAACTTTCTTTTGAATATCTCAAACATATATCATCCCTTGTATGTTACATATAGATTGATTTCCCCCACTTCATGTATTAAAATACAAGACAGATGGTGAAAGAAAATTCATAAAATGATTTCCCCCATCTAGTCCAAGGAAAATGGTGAAAGGAAATTTGAAAAATCGATTGCCCCATTTTGCCCGAAGAAAAAGAGAGATGATGAAAGGAAATTCATTAAATGATTTCCCTCATCTCAACATTTAAATGAAAAATTACTTATTGAAGTGGTGAAAGGAAATTCAATGGGAAAAGTAGATAACTTCATTGGGGTACTGAACAGGCTCACTATCAATGAAGTAATATCTATGATATATGTATGGTTGTCATACGTATCTACATGATATACTCTGACATCTAATTCTTTTTCAGTAATATTTACATTCTGAACCAACAAGGGATCCCCCTAAGAAATTATTTTACATATACTTAACCTTGATTCAAACGAAATCGATCAAAACTTGATATTTCGGCTAAAGTTACTTTGATTATCTTAAGAAAATCCGAATATAGTTTTAAGAAAGAGGAATTTCAAATAGCCTAACTGAAGGTCATGATTTGATGTGTTTTAAGGTCTTCTAAGTTTCAGTCAAAACTCTTTTTCTCACTTTGATTCTTTTCCAAATGTGTTTCACATAAATGCAACAATGACTCCATTTCCCAATAAAGGCACTTGGTCTACTATTCTTCTACGTCTCGTAGGGAGATGTGATCCCTAGATGGAGCCTATGCTGGAACACATATATATTTCTAAACTTTAGACTTTAAATATATTTCCTTCCCATTTAAAATAAAAACAACGTGCGCTTGATTCTCACCATCGATGAAGTCCTCCATCTAATCAAACGATTCTAATCTCTTAGGAGTTATGGAGCCACCTATTCGTTAAAGAGTGTTAAGCCCTAATATTGGCTCATTACCACTTAATTGGGGCATATTAGATTAGTAATGTTATTTTATTTATGTCGGCTTTAGGCCATTAGTTGTGATTTAGATTAGTAATGTTATTTTATTTATGTCGGCTTTAGGCC